>JAZHYW010038896.1:0-74093 GCA_037355805.1 Ixodes ricinus | reverse complement strand
GTCCCGCTAGAGAAGGAAACCATCTGAGGCGGAAATTACAAGGCAGAAGCGGCAGTGCACTAAGGCTCAGCGTGTTCATCGTGCCAATGAGACGCCAGAAAACAACTATTCCGTTTAATTTTCGTAGGAAGCATGACGTATGCCATAACCATGACCTTGCAAGAACGTTAGCAAGTCAAGGTGTAAAGAAACAAAGCGTATTTATAGAACGGAAATGTGGGGATATTTTAATGCGTATTAGCGCGTAGTGTTAAGGAGCTTGTGTCGCAGAAATGCCAGCGTCGGTGGCGTGACGCAAAAATCCTGATTGGTCAATAGGGTCATGACGTCCCAGCCACATGACCTCGCGCGGGAATTTCAAACAATCCACAATGTTCACGTGAAACGTGACGTCACGCTTCGAGTGAAGGTGATTAAAAATGTGACATGTATTAGGAATTAGCGGTCGCCGCATGTCATAAATGATTTCCATTTATAAAGTAATTCACTTGCCTTAAAAATAAATCTGAAGAATTGGAACCCTCGATTCTTCGGTTACAAGCCAGACACGCTACTGGCTAGGCCACGTCCGTCGCACTTTCTGCTCGTTGGCAGGAAGAACATCAGAAGCGAATGAGGAGGCTATGCGAATGGGCCCCAATAATGCTACCACGTTCCCTTCTTAAAAAAGAAAGCTTAAGCACCCTCCAAGTTTTGGATGCTAGGTTACCCGCTTAGGTTTCCTCTATAAATTTAAGCAGCGGAATATGGCCTTAATTGAAGTTAAGAAATGCTATCGTATCTAGACGTGGTTTGCACCGAAGCTCCGCATAAAACAGTCCCTTTTTTACCGGAACTACCTAAAGTGCAGCAAGAGCATTATATTTTCTTGAATGGGTCCATACAGAGATTTTGAAGGATTCCCAGTACTTTTGAAAGTAACGCCATACCTTGAAAGTTTCCAACTAAAACAACTCGTCAAAAATAATTAATGGCCTAATTGTCGCGAAGGTCATTAATTTTCCTGGATAAGCCCTTGGCAAACACCAATACGACATAAAAAATGTTTTTAGTGTGTGATGAGTAGTTTTTGCAGGAATGATTTGGCTCACGTTCCCCGAAGCACCCTACGTAACAACGCTGTTAATGACTTGCCATACTCTGCTCCTACCAGACAGCATGTTGATTATGGTGGAGAGGCAAAAATGGTATCATGAAGTGCAGTTACACATCGAAGTAAAGACACTCACTGCGACGAGCCTGTTTATTGACAGAAGGAAACACTCCGCTGCACCGAAACGTAAATCAGCAAGCCTAAAGCAAAAATAGTTTGCGTTTTTCATAACGAAAGTACCCTAAACGAAGAGATATTGAGAAAATACGTCGCGCTTACTTTACTTTTTAACAGACATATACAACGTCTATATTCTGCAGGACGTTACATACCCTGTGGCATCGGGTTCTTCAAATTGCGATGATAGAAAAAGAGATAAAGGGGCGACAAGAGAGGAGGACATGCCTGCCCATGCACTCGGAGTTCTTTCTTGAAGGAGGAAATGCAAATTCTCTGAGGATTAAGCCGATGGGTTTTTATGGGACGTGCAAGGAATCAAGAGCAGGGGGTGTGCGTCTGTCATTTAAAGCAGTCATCTGCCACATGTCACATCCTATGATGGTTGCACACATGTTTGTGCCGCTGAAAATACATTTTTCTTGCAAGAGGAATCCTCAAGCCCCTATAGATAGGAGGCGGTTTGATCAACGTGGAAGTCTTGCTGATCTAGGTTATTCATCCATACCCCGCTGCAGCGAATGCCCGAAAGCACCCAACTACAGCTCTTTTTCATAGTAGAACGAACAAAGGTCGAGCAGTGCCAGATTATGCAGAATTTAACAGGCTAAAATAAATCGATCTTTATCACATTTGCGAATTCATTACAGAAATTTAAGCCTAGAAAATGTCTGAGCCCACAAAAATGCGTTGCGCTAAGAACTGGGACTGCAGGTGAATTCAGCACGACTGAAGCTTGATTTTATTTTATTCGTCAATTCATTCATTTTTTCCTTGGAGGACGTCGGGTTAGGGAATTACATAAGGAGGGGGCCATGCAAGGAATTATTCAATGAAATTTTGAAGACACAAACAACAAAATAACAGTAACTGCACACACTATGGCGCACAAAAACTGAAGAGTAGCATCACTGGAAACCTAATCAGCGAAAATGCAAGGTGATGGACCTTTTAAAAACCAAATGGTCAGTGAGTAACACAACAAATTCTGGAACAACGTTCTAGTCCACAATTATTATTTGTATGAATGATTTGTTAAGACGTTACTCGAACCGGATATGCGTTGAAAGTGGCAGGAGTTATTGAGGCGACGTGATGACCGTGTGGGATAAAGCAAGAATACACTTGGAACACCGGTATGAGAGTGATAAATCTTATGAAGTAAGCAAATGGTGCTACCTTGCGGCGTGCCTTGAGAGCAGATAAAGTGAGGCTTATTTTAATTGAAGTGACACTGGCAGTATAATCGTAGTTGGGTGATTTCAGATAAGATCGACTAAAGGGTGGCTGGTCGACAAATTTAAATCAAATGATGTTTTTATATGCCATTTTCCAGTGTATGTTATTTACGAATCCTCACTTAGTCTTGACCAGAAAGAAAATTTGGGGACAGGAAAAGTCGTAAGGCATGAAGAGGTGGATAGTTGCATTAACGCGCACTTATGGAGGAGGCACGTTTCAAAATAAATAACTAAACCGATAAAATTAAAAAAAAATTGTAACACTTTTTAGAGGAAAAAAACTATGGGTACAGCTTGCTTGTAATATATAGTAATAGTATTCATTTAAAATATATTTATGTTTCTAATAATTGCCAAACATGCCTGCTCGAATGACAAATGGCAAGATGTGGAGGCCTGCATTTCATTAAATCATTTAATCACCAGCAGATACTTTTCAGATACATTCTACTTATATATGGCTATTATTTAAAATATATATATTAGGTATTTGAGTGAAACGATAGTCGTGATATATTTAGGCAAACATGGGGGAAAATCAAACAAAGAAAACTTCCTATCCGAATAAAAACAAACACCACCTTCAATGTTTTTTTTTTTAAATTTGGGTACCTTGTCATAATTTAATGCAGAATTAATTTCTATTAAAATATTCTGAATTATTTGATTGAGAACGAAGACATAACTCCCCAAAGTTGGGTCCTTTCTTAAAGCCTACGCCTAGCAGTGCCTTATATACGAGAAGTAACTCTGAGTTCCAGTTTCATGAAACTAACACACATATTTTATATACTTTTATTCAGATGATGCCATAAATAACTATAGCAATCGTTCACACAGTAAAAGTGAGGAGAAACTACAGTGTACAAAGAGCTGTCATATTAAGGTCTAGTAATCCAAGAAAAGATCCTGCAGCCATTGGCCATTGGGAATATCGTTTACTTTATTGCCCTACGACACTATAGGCTCATCTCTCTTCCCATCTATCTCCATCTCTTTCTCTCTCTCTCTTATGTATATCCCTGACTCATGTCTAGAATAAAAACATATTCGAGCATTCCCTTTCTCCGTGAATATGTATTCTTTGGCTAGCAACAATCATGTCCTCGCGAAGATCACGATTATGGCGCAATAGTTGACGGAAGTATCAGACGAAACTCCTCGCTAGTTCTGGTAAAACGGCAAATAAAATCTTTTTTCGCATTTCCCCGCTCGCTGTCAAGGATGAAGGGGTTTGCTTCAACCTGCAAAATATGGCCGGCGATGCCTCTTTACTGAGCAGTCGTGCCTGCATTGCCATCCAACTCGCTGGTGTCGCCGTCGGTAATATCAGCCACAAAGGGGCACACCGACAGACAGCAGAATCCCCAAATACTCGAGCTCCGCTTAAATACAATAGAGCGTAAACACTGTCGCCATGTTAACCTAGGAAATGTTAACATGGCGACAGTGTTTACGCTCTAGGTAAGGAAAAACATGGTGTGTGGTATGAGCCGGATCCTTACACGAGGTGCAACGTGAGCCCTGAGAACGTGTCTGCTGCCTTAGTGTACTTCACTATAGACGAGCTAGAATGTTCGCGTCAAGGTGCCAACCAGAAGGACATAATCTCTATCATGCTCGACGCGGAGAAAACGTTTGTGCCAAAGCGCTTCCTGACAAGCTCAATCCGAGAAGCCTTTCGTGTATACAAAGACAAGCATCTTGATTCCGGCTTCGGGCTAACGAAATTAATTCCTTGCACCCTAGCTGGGTCAAATGTATTCTACACCAGGAAGTGTGCGTCTGTGTGCGCTGCGCCAATTATCACCTTTGTATTGCCGCTCTAGAAAACGTTACAGGCTCAACATTCAACACTGGTGAAATGAACGCAGCACTTCTGTGCGACGCACTAACGGGTCTGTGTCTTTAAGGAGACTGTGATCGCTGCCTAAAAAGCCAGTCTCTTACACTCGAGCAACTTCATATCCCAGAGGATGAAGAGATTGTGCTTACGACATGGGAGTCCGGCAACCTTGTGAAAAAAAAAGAAAAAAAAACACTGGATTCGGAAACGTTCCTAAAAGTTGTTCAAGTAACGGCTGAAAGTTAGATATTTTACAACCATATCCGACAAACGCAAGGTAAAGCAATCTACGATGAAAAGCAGTGCATGTAACGCGGGAGCATTGTCTTTTATTTTGACTTTGCTGAGAACTGTACCATTGTGCTTCCTGAGTCCTGACGAAGTTCAAGCATACCACTGGAGAAAAAAAAGAGGTTACGATAAATATATGTGTAGTGACGACAAGAATATATACAAACAGCTTTGCTATCATCAGTGAGGACCTGTGTGACGACGCCGCTCACACGTACTTGGCTCTAGAAAAAGTTAAAAGTGGGGTTGAAGACAATGTTGCGGTATACTCGCACGTGACGTACGTAAGTGACGGGGCCGCCAGTCATTTTAAGAATCGCTACCAGCTTCACCAGTTCGCACAAACCCATCGTCCACAAGCCCAGTGGTTATTTTCGGCAACTGGACATGGGAACAGCCATGCGACGGAGCTGGCAGACTTGTGAAGCACCAGGCCACGCTGAACAACCTGGGAGAATGTTCGATAAAGGCAATTCAGAGAGCCAGGACAACGATGAGCGTTCTATCTGAGCAACTTAAAGGCGTGCATTCAATATCTGGACAAAATGAAGTTGTTCAGTATTGTCAAAAAAAAAAAAAGAGTGGCTGACGGTGCGTGTTTTTCCTGGCATTTAGTCTTGGCACGCGTGGCGGCTGTGCAAGTCATAAACAGAAGGGACCTGTGACATATATGTAGCACGGACAGTCGGATTTGGTTAGAAGAAACTTTATTAAATGGGTACAGCGATGAAAGCCTTAGCGTAAAGTGTCGAACTTGATTCCCTAAGAACTGCTCATTTTGAAGGCCGGGACATCTTATTTATCACAGTTTTATTTCGCGGGGTATTTAACCTACTGTTTTACTTAGTGATTGTTAATAATCTTTATCTGATCCCCTACGAGAATCACGAAACGTCATCCTCGCGCAAGATAAAATATCTCGGTTTGCCACGATCCATTCGTACACCGAGAGTATCAAAGCTGCTCCAGTCCTGCGCGGTGGCACCCCTCACCTGAAATGCTTTGTCCCCGGAAATACATAGCCAACCTAAACAATTTTAGTAATCTATAGTTATTTTTGTGTGTGGAAGTAAAGTTATTTTTTTTATTCTAAATATAAAATATACCGGAAAATAAAAACTTCACACTGCAGCACCTTTGCTCGAATGACTAGTCTCTAATAATATACCTCTTTGTACGCTGCATGTAAAATGATGTATATAGTTTCTTCTCACTTTCACTGTGTGACCGATTGTTCTAGTTGTCAATTACCTCATCTGAATAAAAATATATGAAAGATGTGCGTTTGTTTCATGAAACTGGAACTCAGAGTCACTTCTCGAATAGGACACTGCTAAGTGTAGGTTTTGAAAAAGGACACTACCTTGGGAGTTATGTCTTCTTTCTCTGTAAAATAATGCCGTATGTATTTATTAGAAATGAATTATGAAATAAAGTATGACAGGATACAGAAACAAAAAAAAAGAAGATTGAAGGTGTTTTTTTGCATTGGAATTTTTGGTTGTTTAATTATTTTCCATTCCCCTAAATATATTACGACTACCGTATCACTGATTTTATATAATATATATACATATATATATATATATATATATATATATATATATATATATTAAATAATAGCAATATATAAGTAGAATACTGTATGAAAAGTATATTATGGTGATTAAATGATTTCATGAGATACAGGCCTCCACATTTTGCCATTTGTCGTTTGAGCAGGCATGTTCAGCAATTTTTAGAAAAAGAAATGTAATTTAAATAAGTATTATTACTATATATTACAAGCAAGCTGTACCCTAAATTTTTTTTTAAAATCATTAACATTTTTGTAATTTTATCGTTTAGTTATTTACTTTCAAACGTGCCCCCTCCATCAGTGAGCGTTAATGCGCACTGATGGAGACTCAAACACTCAAACACAAAACCGAGAAGGAAGGGATCCGTGAAGATTCACCACGATGTTGCACAAGCTGTCATTTGCCGAACCGAGTACTGAACGCATCACAAGAATGTCCTGGGCTTCTTTGAAGAAATCGCTTGTTGCCGACATACGGGTAGAACTTTTCGATCGAGATACCATTTATCATAGAAGCGAAATCCACAGCAGCCCCGCGGGCCGCACGACACGTGAAACTAGGTCCGCAAGCAGGCATTCCGGGTAGCAACGGCTAATGCGTCATCCGTCAAACCACGTGATCACACTCCTTCCGTTTCATGCGCACAGAGAGCGGAGTCAAGCGATGAAACGTCTACGGTTTATTGGTCCGCCGAGTACGCACCTTCCACAATGCTTTCAGCTTAGGGAGAGAGAGAAAACAGAGGAGGTTGAAAAGCAGAGCTCCTTCAAGGCCAGAACGGGGGTGCGATCACAAAGACTAATCTTCAGGGGCATACCAACAATGAACCCAACGAGATAATGTGTCACTTATATCTAGGGTGTGTATTTTCCGGTTTTAACCGAAAAACACCGATAAACATTCGTCGGTGACGAAAATACAAAATCGGTTAAAACCAAAAAACACCGGTGGTTGGATATTTTCGCCCTGGTTAAAACCGAAAAACACCGGTCGTTGCATGTTTCCGACCTAGCGAAACCCTTTCCCCGTAGAAGTTCGTCAAACGTGTTATCTCGTGAATCCTGCATCCTTCCAGTGTCTATACATGGCTTGCACGTGGCGTCAGCCCGCCCTCCTTTCTGGGGGTCAAAAGCGTCTAGTTAATGCAGAGGAAGCTAAGCTCTCACATGTCTTTCCCTCATTGTGTGTCCCATGGCCCCCTATATTGTGGAAAAATTAACGCAGTGGAGGGTACGCTCTCACGTCCCTTTCCCCATTGTGTCTGGCCAAGTGATGTCGGTGCAAGCCATGTATTCAGAGGTTGCTGTGGTTCTTGGAAGACACTGCCAACATCCGTGTCGTACAGGGCTATGAGAACTGAGATGCGTTCATTGTTATCTGTTTAGTTTCCATGGGCTTTTGGGGGAACGGAAAAAGGGTTTTGTTAGCGTGGGGCTTTTCGCTGTATATAAAAAGACCGTTCTGTAAAAAAAATTGCAGACGTGTTTGAGATGGCGCGTCCGTCCCGCGTCTGCGGGTTTTCTCAACGTGAGACTTGCTTCCCTTCGTCAAACACTTCAAGTATCGTCGTCACGCGGAGTAGAAGGCCACCAGGGGCCCTAAGCTGGACACTTGGCGAAAACGTCGGCGAGAAATCTGGCGGCCGTGATTGGCAAACGCCGCACTTGACCTTGGCGCCGGCCAATCATAGCCGCCGAATTTCTCGCCGACTTTTCCGCCAAGTGTCCAGATTAGGGCCCCAGGTTGGGACGCAAGCGGAAAGCTCCGGATGACTACGCTACAGATTTCATGGGATCCGGTCAAAATGGTTCCGGACAAAATGGTCCCGGACAAAATGGTCCCGGACAAAATGGTCCCGGACAGAAAGGTCCCAACTGCCAACCCGGACAAAATGGTCCCAGCGTGGCATTATTTATTTGCTGTTCAGGTTTTTTGCATTTTCTACTCTTGATGGATATTAGCAGCGGCTTGTAGCTCTGTGCGCATAGTACGCGCAAGGGCTCCGTCCCTTGAACTACTTTTTGAGGGGTGTGGGTCGTATGAATACATTTTCGTACTAGGCCTTCGCTTCAGCAGCGTCGACTTCTTGTCTCTTAAGTGGTCTATGTAATAAATACGCTCATAATTGCGAAATCAATTTTTGATTTCTTTGATATACAATGTTCGGACAGAGCGATGCTGTTTCTGAAAAATAGAAAACGGTGGTACGACAGGTTCATTTAAAAAAAACACGTCAAGAACCTGTAGTACGTGAATGATAATGATTTTCATTCCGAATATTGTTCTGAAGCTTGATAGCGCTAATTTGAAAACAGGTTCTGGCGATAGAAAGATATTGATTACACACGTGGAATATATCGGTAGAAATCAAGAACCTTTGAGAAATAGTGCTACATGGTATAGATAGAAGGGATTTAAAATTTGTTTCAAATGATTATAATGAAAATGTCGATATTATCCTTGAACGTGTGTCAAAATAAAAGTACCAAACCATTTTGTCCTATTAAGAGCGCTCAAAGTATTGATAAATTCACCTGGGACCATTTTGTCCGGCTTGGCACTTGGGACCTTTTTGTCCGGGACCATTTTGTCCGGGACCATTTTGTCCGGGACCATTTTGACCGGGACCATTCTGACCGGGACCATTTTGTCCTACACCCAGATTTCATGGATGAATCGTCGTTCTCGTTTTGCGTGCAAATTGTTAATCCGTGCATAAAAGTGGAGCTGCCAGAGGGATTTGTGCCTTATGAAATTATCCATCGGCTAGTCCTCTGAGACGAGCGCAAGCTGAGTGACCTCGAATCAGAGTTTCTTTGTTACCGCCAGTATGCTGTGACTAGCACCGTTGATCCAATGTTATTTTAAAAACGTCATTTACCTGACTGGCCACAGCTGTTCCAAGCCTCGCTGGATATTTTGGGATTTCCTGTGTACAGCGCAAATGTGGAGCGTGCGTTTTCAAAATTGCGTGTTGTGAACCGCAAAGAACGTGCTGCCATGAGGGATGCAAGCCTCTCGAAGTATGCTTGCATCTACTATAATAACCAAGTTTGAGAAATAGATGCTTCCTCGAGAAGAAGTGTATGAAATATGTGAATAAAACTGGAACTGTCTGTCTGTGATCAAGCGCATTTTTTTCCACCAATAATCACCAATTTTAGCCTCGTCGTGAGACGTTCCACCGAAATACACCGGTGTTTCGAAAATAAATAAACACCGAAAAACATCCGCCGATTTTTCTCACAAATAAACACCGGAAAGTACACACCCTACTTATATCCTGTTGACAGTTCAACCCAATGTTGATAGTGCAGTGGATGCTATATGTGGCCTTGGGCTTAATTAAGGCAGGCGCCGTGTTCAGCGTTATCACCAGCTTCGAGACTGTTGGCACGTGACCCTAACCGGAGACACGATTGGCCTCAAACACGCATGGCGTCTACTCTGCTGTCACTACCGAGTGAAAAGGACAGCTCCATGAAGGCCAGCTTTTGGACTTACGTGCACTTCCCAGAAGTGACCCAAAACGGGGCAGGTTTGAAGATATCATATTTTACGCCATGTAACCCACATTAGAATTCAAAATGAAGAATTGATGGCGAATACTTTTTTTTGCGCAGGATGTTCACAAATACATACATACATACATACATACATACTATATATATATATATATATATATATATATATATATATATATATATATATATATATATATATATATACAGTATTTACTCGCACAATGAACGCACTCGCGTAATAAACGCACCCCCCAAGTCGGCTCTCAAAATTTCGACTTTTTTTTCCCTCGCGTAATAAACGCACCCCCAACTAGGACGTCAAAATTTTGACCCCCTCCTCCACGCGCGCGAAATGAACGCACTTTTTTCTCCTGGTGCAGCGAGGTCGCGAATGCATGTGCAGCATGAGCGAACAAAACGCCTTGTGAAACGCGTTAAAAAATAAAAAAAGATCCAACGGAAGCAAAAAAAACCATAAGAGTTTTTTTTTTTTTTGCACAGCGCAGTTTGGATTTTGGGTTGCGCGCCGCGCGCAAGGAGTTAGGAAAGAGAAGCGGAGAAGCCCTCGCCTAAGCAAAGCGAAACAAAACAGCTTGCGAAAGGCGGCAAAAAAAAAAATCCGCGGAACCAAGAAGAAAGAAAAAAAAGAGCTTTTTTCCCCTTTTTTTTTTACAGCGCAGCTTGGTTGCGAGCCGCGCGCGTCGCGCAAGAAGATAGGAAAGAGAAGCGTGAAGCCCTCGCCTAAGCAAAGCGAAACAGCTTGCGAAAGACGGCAAAAAAAAAATCCACGGAATTAAGAGAAGAAAAAGCATAAAGAGGAGCTCTTTTCTTTTTTCGCACGATGCAGTTTGGTTCCAAGGTTGCGCGCTGCGCGCAAGGAGATAAGAAAGAAAAGAAGAGAAGCCCTCGCCCAAGCAAAGTGCACATAATACATAATGAAGGCATCCTGCCCTCGCCTCCTCCTCGCACTTTGGAAAGAGAAGCGAGAAGCCCTCGAAATGAACGCACTTTTCTACCGTGGTGCAGCGAGGTCGCGAAAGCATGGGCAGCGTGGGCAAACAAAACAACTTGCGAAAGGCGGGGGGGGGGGGGAATAAACACAGAAGCAAAAAAAAAAAACATGGAGAGGGGCTTTTTTTTTGCGCATCGGAGATTGGCTTTGGTGTCTCCGCGCCGCGCGCAAAGAGATAAGAAGTTACGTCGATTTTTGCGGGATAAAAGGTCCGTTCATTATGCAAGTAAATACGGACGCAAAACTTTTACCTCGCGTAATGAACGCACCCCCAACTTTGCCTCGATTTTTCGGGAAAAAAAGTGCGTTCCTTATGCGAGTAAATACGGTATATATGGGTGGTTTCATCTCAAATCGTGCAGGCAAAAAGGGTCAAATTTTTAATTTCGCTGAAAAAAATATATGTTATGGCGTCGTCTCTAAAAACGCAGTAGCCACAAACGGCAAGTCCGTCGGATTTTTTGTTCTCGACTTACGAATTTTAAAAGAGGCCGCGGCGGAAAGCAGTGTTTTTCACATCCGTCGTGGGTCGGATGTTTCGCTCGATCTCCCGTCGTGGATTTTCAGTCCACATTATATTAACTTTTTTCAAGCACTCTGTGGGCACAGGTAAAAGGCTCTAATACCATGAAATAATTTTAGGCGTTTTGCTTTTTTTCTGTAAAAATGTCAAAAACACCCCCTCGGTCAATTGTTGACGAACTTTGACAATTAAATACTGGCGATCTACTTGGGTTACATCAATATTTTTTATGTCTATGGAGAGCCCAAAACACGCTCTTTATAGATATTATAAAATGATTTACCTGTATTAAATAGCCTTTGCGGGACGTTTACGTTAATGTTATGCAAAAACCAAAAAGTACCAATTTTAAGATCGATTTTCTAAAAAAACACATTTTTTATTTTTTTTATTTTTTGTTAAAATGTAGATATGATAGTTGTCTACTCGAAAAGCAAGTCGAGAAAGTGTATATTTTGTTTGTATGTTTTATATTTAAGCATCAATATCGTACAAAAACGTGTTTTTACGGCTTGAAACGGACTTGCGAATTGCGCGTCTTCACAAACTTGGAAATATTTTTGACTTTTTTCAACGCACCCACATAAAAACGAAATACAGTAGTTCCACCCTGTTATATTTATTGATCATTTAAATTTTATTATAGGCGGCAAGCTACATTGGAGCAGTTCAAAAGAGAAAGCAACACTTCTTAACAGACCAGCAGGCATCGTAAATTTTAATGTATAGAAATCGGCAGACGTCCTATTGATTCGCGGCCTTCATTGGCCTATATGAACGTCCCGCCCTTTCGGAACCAGCAGATGACCACGACCTTTCGCGCTCGTTGTGTTAGATAGGACGGCCCGTGACAGTAAAGCGAGCAGCGCACCCTGTGTCACGAGGAGTGAAATGGTACGAATGTGTCGTTGACGCGGCGAACAGTGACGGCCACCCAGGAGTAGTCAGTCAGTCAGAGTATTGCAGAAGGGAAAGCAAAGTAACTGTTGCCCGGGAGGATGAGAACACCATGGCCTTACAATATCGACGGTCAACAACAGTTCTGCCTGCCAAAACAACGCCGCGTGCGAGCTAAAACCGGCGGCGCGGGACGAAAATCGCGCACGCACACGAAGATGGGCCGGTTTCGTTAGGGATGTGGGAAAATTTTGAAACCAGCCATCCGTGCACGCGTGAAACGATACCGCGTATTTGCCCAAGCTTCGAACGCCCTATCCTAGAAATGGCCGTGCTCTGCAAAGTGGTTGTCCTGTGCTTGTCCTCCGTGTTTTATTCTTTCAATTTTATGTACTCTATCTCCCTCCGCGGAAATCCGATAGCACCGAAGGGTTATCTCTTTTGGAAACAGCAAAGCCCGGAGACTAGCATCAAAAACGAGCGTGTTGGTAAATATACTTGTGTCTATTCTGCCCGGAGACTAGTTGGGTCGAAGTCAGCCTCCTTGGCAACTATAACCGTTTGTGAAGAGTGGTCTCCTCCCGAGATAAAAAGTTAGCGCCGGCTGACTGTGTTTTTTTTTTTTTAAGGGAAGGGTTAAAGAAAAAGTTTGAGTAACTGCATGCAGTAACTACCTCGAAAGCTCCTCTCCCGATATGAAGCTCGAGGCATGTTACGTCTCGGTTACCTTCTCGCGCACCCCTGCTCGAAATTATTCTTCACTTTGTTCCGCACAGCCACGACGGATGTGCGGAACAGAGTGAAGAATGCGGAGGGCAAGTTCGTCTGCTTCTTGCGCAGGGGGTAGCGGTGACGTCAGAACGCCGAGCCCTGATTGGCTGATCGCGGTCCCCTATCTGAGCGTCGTCTGCTCCTCTGCAACGTCGTCTGCTCGCAACATCGTCTGCGTCTGTCTTACCTTTCCTGCGACTTTTGCAAGTGGAGAGGCCAGATTCACGAAACTATCTTACGCCAAAAATATGCGTAAGACAAAACTTAAAAACAAATTCGTATTCACGAACCGAAATTTTCGTAAGTTTTGCGCAGGTTACGACAAAATCCTACGACAGCTCCGAAGCTACGCACTTGTTACGATCAAATCAGCATGGCCGACAGCGTCGCGGTCGCGACGACCAACGGACGTTTATTTTTCTACGTGCGCTTCTCTCGCGTCCCGACTTCAAGCAGCAAGAAAAAGTAAAAGTACTTGAACCAGACCACGACGAACAAGAACGCTGGATCCACAAACACCCGGGAAAAGCTCCAACGGCCACGATTCCACCGACACCGACCAAGCGAACTCGGCAGATAGGCCTAGCAGCCACTCCGACTCGGTGACCGTCTGCCCACGACCGGCTGGCGTGCTGAATGGAATGTGCCCGCGCGACCCTTGTGAACCCTTCCCGCATTATACTGTGATCACTGACCTCAATTTTAGATTAAGAGGTCAATCTCTTCCTCTTGTCATCTCCTTGTTTTCCGAGGCAACGGTGACTCACGCCGGTGAAAAAGCGGTGAATATCCGACAGACGCAGGAAAGGTAAAGGAGCCATCGCTTTGACTAGCAGACGAAAAGCAGACGACGTTAACTGCGCCAACCCGCCGACGCCGTTAAAGAATGAGGAGTCTTGCCGCACACGAAAGGGGGAAAAAGTATTTGGGAGGGAACTTGCGGACACTAACACGCTCAATCTCGGTTCTTAGCAAACAAACCTCGGCGTCTCGGGACACCTCGCCAGTGAGTACTTTGACTTCCTCCTTGATGCGCGTCTGCTAGTGGTTCGGCAAAAACAACGAACCGCTCGAGTTATTTCGTCTGCCTTCTCTGAAAGGCGAAGTCGAGCTCGCTCGTAAAGACCCTGCACTTCCGAAAGTCGCAGGAAAGGTAAGACAGACGCAGACGACGTTGCGAGCAGACGACGTTGCAAAGGAGCAGACGACGCTCAGATAGGGACCGCGATCAGCCAATCAGGGCTCGGCGTTCTGACGTCACCGCTACTTCCTTTCTCATGCGCAGAAGACGAAAATGAGCCCACTTGCGAGGCGTATAGATTCGAGCATCATCTGGACGCCATCATCCTGCCAGGCTTCAGTGTCATGGGACTGGACTCGGCGTCGGTCAGTTAAGACTTTTTTAAATTTTATTTCGTGTGTGTTTCTTCGCCCCGCTGAACTTTGTTTCTCGGGTGCGGTTCTGCTGAACTTTTTTTTATGTTTCGTTACTAACTGTTTGTTAGCATTGTTTACTTGTTGGGTTTATTTCTTCATGGCGTAGCGGCCTGACGGTGCTGTAGAGAGCGTGTTCGCACGCATTTGGTTGTGTCCCGTTTAGGGAATGCCCGGAGGAGTTGGTTTTTGTTCTTGCCGTGTGCGGCTGAGTTTTTCTGTCTTAATTAAGTTTTTTTTCCTTTACGTGTCGTTGACTTCTTTGTCTGACCAGGCGTGGACCTATCGCCTTGCCACGGCTCGAACCTAAATCTTTTATTTTTTTACCGCAATTTTCGTTAAGATCGGAGTTGGGTAATTTTATTCTTATTTATTTATTTTTATTCCCTACCCTTCTCCGTGACAATCTCTCCGTGTGTTTCGGATCGTTTCTGTGTCATCACTTTTGTGTATTACGGAAGTGAAAGGATATTCCCTGGTGATCTGTGCGATGTGCGGTGAACAAACCCTAGCGTTTGGTTTCGGAAAGAATTGTATATAATAGATCAATGACGTGGTGACTTTTCATGTCTTAGTAATATGACAGCTAATAGCTAGTCATGCTAGTTTACAGTGAAAGTTTTATCAATCGAAAAAATACAACGTCTGTGCCTCTTCGATATTGAAGGTCTACTAGGCCTGCTGATTTGATTAGATATGTTTCTCGTGGTTTCCCGCTCTTTTCAAAACATAAATAACTATTCAATACCACAAAATGCGTTTATAATTGATTACAAAACGCAGACAAAAATTCAAGAACACTTTTTTACAATTCATAGAAGCGCACGTTTTTCTTTTGTCTGACTTAGGTCTTGCAAAACGAAGACGTCTTTTTCCGATATTGAGGCTTAAATATAGAACATACAAACAAAATATACACTTTCTCGACTTGCTTTTCGAGTAGACAACTATCATATCTACATTTTCACAAAAATAAAAAAATAAAAAATGGGTTTTTTGAGAAAATCGATTTTAAAATTGGTACTTTTTGGTTTTCGCATAACATTAACGTAAACGTCCCGCAAAGGCTATTTAATACAGATAAATTATTTTATAATATCTATAAAGAGCGTGTTTTGGGCTCTCCATAGACATAAAAAATATTGATGTAACCCAAGTAGATCGCCAGTATTTAATTGTCAAAGTTCGTCAACAATTGACCGAGGGGGTGTTTTTGACATTTTTACAGAAAAAAAGCAAAACGCCTAAAATTATTTCATGGTATTAGAGCCTTTTACCTGTGCCCACAGAGTGCTTGAAAAAAGTTAATATAATGTGGACTGAAAATCCACGACGGGAGATCGAGCGAAACATCCGACCCACGACGGATGCGAAAAACACTGCTTTCCGCCGCGGCCTCTTTTAAAATTCGTAAGTCGAGAACAAAAAATCCGACGGACTTGCCGTTTGTGGCTCCTGCGTTTTTAGAGACGACGCCATAACATATATTTTTTTCAGCGAAATTAAAAATTCGACCCTTTTTGCCTGCACGATTTGAGATGAAACCACCCATAATATATATATATATATATATATATATATATATATATATATATATATATATATATATATATATATATATATATATATATATATATATATATATATATATATATTTTTTTTTTACTGAGCAATTTTGAATTATATGTACACTGTTAGGTTCGCATTTTCGAACATCAATTTTGGGAGTCTTTGCATCGTTGTGGCCTTTCTGATTGCATGGTTTAAGAAATTTTTGCCGTAATACGTTTTTTATCCGTGAGTTCAGTCTATAGCACTCTCATCAATTACAATATCTGCGCGCCACGATGACACATGGTGGGGCTGTGTGCTCAAGAAGCGCCAAAGACTTTAATGTCTCATAATTTAAAGAAAAAGAAGAAAAATTAGCCACAGCGCTTGCTGATTTGTGTAATTCGCAGAACAGAGAGATAACAGGACGCAACTTGGGTTGCGCGTGCCTAACGATATTAATTTTTTTCGGCTGTTAACTTGTGCCTTTGTGTATATTTCGCCGTTCTCAACACGGGCGTCGACGGACATTGCACCGCTGCTTACGCCCCTGCCGGGTAAGCTTTTTGTTGTCAGGACACTCTATCGCGCTATAGACGCGTCTATTTAACGCTCATGAAGTCTCGAGAGAACTGTGTCAATTGTTTAGTCAGAGCAACGACGCAGCAATCACGAAGCGAGAGACGACTGCGCCTCGATCTGGCTGTCCGCGTTCGCTCTGATAAAATGTGAGCGTGGGACTCTCGAGCAGCGTTAGCTTTCTGATGATGCAGGACGCTGCTTTGTCGTTGAGAATCTTTGCCCTGCGAACGCCGGTGAAAACGTTCCAGTGCTCGGCGTACCCTGAGCAGCGGCGCCTGTCAGCGACCGCCCGCGCAGCATCGCAACCTTTCTGGAACCCATTGGCAACCTGCGAGCGCCGACGATTTATTGTCGCGACTTGAATGAGAGCATTTTATGGACCCCCGCGAACATGAAACACCGCGAACATGAACTCCCACGAACATGATTCCCGCGACGACGAACCGCCGGCGCTCGCAGACGGAAGGTTCCGATGCTGTGCGAATGGTTGTTGGAGGACGCTGCGTAGGGTACGCCAGGCGCTGGAACGGCTTCGCAGCCATTCGAAGGGCAAAGGATTCGCGACGACAAAGTAGCCTATTGCATCTTCAGTAAGCTAACGCTGCTCGAGAGTCCCAAGCTTACATTTCCGCAGAGCGAGCGCTGCCGGCCAGATCGAGGCGCAGTCGGCTATCGCGTCGCGATTGATACGTCGTTGCTCCACCTACACTGGTGACATATGCACCGGCATTCGAAACAGCCCTCTCGAGACTTTATTCGAGTTCAATAGACGACTTTATAGCGCGATAGACCGTCGTGACAAAAGTAGAGCTTACCTCTGTAGTGGCGTAAGCAGCGGCTTTACTTTCGTTGACGCCGCGTCGAGAACGACGAAATATACCCCAAAAACATATAAATATATTTAATACAGCTGGCATAAAGAAGTACAAACATGGCAGGGACACGGACAAAGTAGAAGGCGCGCTACGAAATACATATACAGTACTTACAAAATACACTGAAAAAGGCAAATAATTAGAGCTAAGAAACGGAAGATTGAGATGACGTCAACGCCGAAATAAGGCAATGCGCAGGGAAAGCAGCCGGCAAAACTGCAATAGTCCTATAGGCAGCTAAGGACGCTTTCGTGATCGCGGGCGTATAGCCGCGGCGACGTACGACCTGGCTAAAGAAAATTCTCGCCCCGATGAAGCGCATGAATGAATCTCTTCCACTTTCCTACATCTGCAGTAAAAAAGAAAGAAAAGGGTCGCGGCCCTATAGTCTAATCAATATAAAACACCATTAAGCCGGCTAAAAAATTGGACGGTCGCGAGTCTATAGCTCGAGAGACATACATCCCTCTATAGCCGGCTAAAGTACATTGAAAGGTCGGAGTCTATAGCTTTGGGGACATAGAACACTATTGAGTCGGCTAAAGAAAATTCAATGGTCGCGATTCTATAGAATTAGGCACATACACCACTTTATAGTCGGCTAAAGCACATTAAAAGGTCGGAGGCCTAAAGCTTTGGTGACATAAAACACTATAGAGACGGCTAAAGAACATTCAATGGTCGCGAGTCTATAGATCTAGGGAAATACAGCACTCTATAGCCGGCTAAAGCACATTGAAAGGTTAAAGGCCTATAGCTTTGGTGACATAAAACACTATAGAGTCGGCTAAAGAAAATTCAATGGTCGCGAGTCTATAGATTTAGGGACATACACCACTCTATAGCCGGCTAAAGCACATTCAATAGTCACGAGTCTATAGCATTAAGGACATGCATATTTCTATAGCTCGCTAAAGAATACTGAATAGTCGCGAGTCTATAGCTGCATAGCCATAAATTATTCTATAGCCAGCTATAGAAATCGTAAGGGTCGAGATTCTATAGCTTTGAAGACATAGATTTTTCTATAGGTGGCTATAGCGTGTTTTATGGTTTCTTATGGCTGACCAAAGAGGGCCATAGAAGGTGATAGCTCACCATATGATTTTCCATAGACGTCCATAGACCATTTTGGTATGGGAGAGGACTCACCCAGTCCGTTGGCTCGTTGACCTTGGCTATGATTCCACCTCTGCTTCATCCGTTTTAGCTCGTCATGTAGTGGTTCCCGCAAGGACTGGGGTACACGCCTAGCCGCTTGAACGACGGGAATGGCATCCTCCCACAGCACCATCTTGTATTGGCGCCGTACGCAGCCTATGCCCTCAAAACGCTCGCTGAATTCCTGCGCTAGTTGCTCAGAACTGTTTGTTGTCACAGAGTCCACGGGACGGGACACCAATCCCAGCCGTTCACTTTCCTGCAGACTAAGTAACGCTTGGCGCCCTTTTTTGACAACGAAGAACTTCAAGCAACTGCGCCGGATACCGATTGCCAGTTGTTGGTTGATGATGCCGACGTGTTTGATAACACCCCCGCTGTACGATCACAGGATGGACCTGCTCTGCTCAAGTGGCGGTCTGACTTGAAACTTTTTATAGACGGAGTAGGCAAGGAAGCTCGCTTGCGATCCGGTGTCGACTTTCTGCAAGACTTCTTGACCAGCCATGTTTGCCATGATGACCCAGTCTTGGCAGCTTCTCAAGCTGTCGACGCAAACGTCCAAGATTTCAAAGTCCTCACTGTCATCTTTGAGCTCACCGACTTGCGCAGTCTTTCTACAGCAGACTGCAAAGTGATTTTTGGCCTGGCACGCCCTGCTGGTCTTGCCATAGGCGGGACAGTTCCGTGGCTTCTGCTCCCTGCCGCACTTGAAGCACTTGGTCCTCTTTCGTAGATTTTCCGTTCTTTGCGCCATCTTCACAGGATCCACCTGGTTCTCTTTCTGCACTCAGGCTTCGTTTTGAACCGCTGCTGCTTCGGACGCCTTGCATATTTGCTCGGCCTTGTTTAACGTGAGTTGGTTGTCTCGTAGCAGCTTCACCCGAAGGCTGTCACTGTTGATGCCGATGACTCTCTGGTCACGGATCATAGAATCTGTTAGTCCTTCGAAGTTGCAAGAGCGTGCTTGGTTCTTTACGTCACAAAGAAATTGTTCAAAGGTTTCACCTGCCACTTGGATTCTTTTCCGGAATATGTAGCGCTCGTACACCTCGTTTGTTTGGGCGTCCCAATAACCATCAAACTTCTGCACGACGGTTCCGTAATCTTCACGGCTTTCACCTTCGTCGAATGAGAAATTGTTGAGGACTTCGAGGACGTCTTCTCCGGCCAAGCTTAAGAGTAGTGCTGTCTTCGCGGCGCTGCTTAATGGCTTGTCGTGCGGCTTCACTACGGTCAAGTACATATCCACCTTCTGCTTGAAGAGCTTCTAATCCTTGCTGATGTCGCCCGTCATGCGAAGTGGGTCCGGTGGCTTCAAAAGGTACATTTCGGAAAAACCGCCTTCGTAGCGATGGGTCTAACTTTTGAAGAAATAGTAGATTCGTGCACTCACTCCTGACACCATGTATCGTCTCGGGTGTAGACGAACTATTGAGAAGACGACGTTCTTGAAAGCAAATGATGGAATTGTTTATTGAGCGATCGCTTAAGTAGATTTTTTCGCAGAAGCGAAGGAAAAAGAAAGGGAAGGCAAAACAGAAAAGGGCACGCCACGTGCCGAACACAGAGTGAGGCAGCATAAACCAACATATGGCTTATCGCAAAACGATACAAAG
The DNA here is from genome assembly GCA_037355805.1 of Ixodes ricinus. Lineage (NCBI taxonomy): Eukaryota > Metazoa > Arthropoda > Arachnida > Ixodida > Ixodidae > Ixodes > Ixodes ricinus. Next base: position 53,916 of record JAZHYW010038896.1, on the reverse strand, counting down.
GTGGGGCTCTCTTTTTCTAAAAAGGGGATTCGTTTGCACTTTGATTTTTTAATGACATAAGCCTCCTACACCATTAAGATACCCAAACTAGGTCGTTAAGAAGGAAAGTTTGGTCGTTGGATGAAGTGATTTCGCGATACAGCACAAAGTCGCATGCGAAAGTGCTTATGTTAGAAGAAATACAATTTGGTAGGTCATTATTGAATATTACAAAAAGAAGATGACCAAGATCTGTGCCCTGAGGCAGAGCGGAGGTGACATTGAGGAAATTAGATTTATGCCCATTTAAGACAGTGTACTGTATTCGCAAAGCAAGAACACTGCATATCCACGATAAAACTTGTGAGTCTAAATCGACGTGAGAGAGTTTTGAAATTAAACGGAGATGGAAAACACAGCCAAATGACTTTGACGCCTTTGAAAAGTTAAAGAATATTGCGCCAGTTTTGTTACGATATTGAAGATGGCGCTGGATGTCATGCGTAAATTCGAACAGCTGTGTCTCACATGAATAGATTCGACGAGTACCATGATGGTATTTTTGAAAGAAATTATTGCAATCTAAATGAGACATGCGAGAGTAGATAATATATTCAATAAGTTTGGAAGGAACTAACGTTAATAAAGTTGGGCCATAACTAGAGGGCGAGGAGCGATTGGGGTTTTTGTGGACTGGGACAATCGTACCAATTCTTCATTCCGAAAAACGTAACCTTCAGATAACGACTGATTAAATATAAGCTGAAAAATGTTACAATACTCCGTGTCACCCTACGATGGACTAGCGTCCGAAGGCTGGCGAAGGAGCATTACCTAAGAAAAAGCTTACATCCGCATTTCAAAAGAGTGCTCGAGAGAAATTCCGATACGCAGAGTACGAAGAGCACTAATCTTAAGCATTTGGTTTTCTGTTGTGATAGCGCGCTATTTTATATTTGTGAAAAAAATTACATGTTATTTAATTTCATAAGCGTTCATGTCCTATTTCGTAAACACACACTATCTGGAGAAGTTGGAGGGCGCGCAGGCAACACGGACATCAAGTCGTTTCGCCATAGCTATCATAACCCAATCCAATCTTTGTGTACGTACCCCAACCCTACGTTGCCCGACCCGTATCTCACTTCCGCACGTGGTCCGTACATATTCTCCCGTGTCGAACGCTCGATTTGACTGATCTTTATTTCTCAGTGGCCACTGGTTCTGTAACCGGGTTCTCTCTGCCACATCGCATCCAGACGGTATTTAATGAATTCAATAGGGCTTCAGTAGCAACAAGCAGACGGAGCCGCCGTGGAGCTTGATAAGCAGACGAAAAACTCGCCTCCGCATGACGCGTCTTGGCGCACTGATACTGACGACGGAGCAAATAGATCACGTAGATTCTAACATGCTCGTTTTATAAAAACCATGTGGTTTCTAAACTGTATAGAACAGTATAGAAACCACGGTGCAATCGATCGACCTGCGGATTGTCAAGCTGAAACTCTTGTCTGGACCGTAGCTTCTATTGTACATTGGTTGATGTGACTGCCGTCTACAATGTACTGTTTTTCCTTTTCCGAGAGCAGTTGCGCTCTGGGAGAAGAACTGAACAATCTTGAAATACGACGGAAGGTACGTAAATTAACAGTTTGGAATGTTTGCATTTAAAAAAGGATGGGGGTAAAATTAAAAAAAAAAGCTATCCTTTATTTTGTTTTTTAGATATACTACGATTCCTGGAGAAACTGCCTCCAAGTGGCACGCTGAGATGAGCACTAGACGTTTTCGGGCTTAGCACAGCGTTACCCCGTACACTTAATACCTGCCGCAAGTCGCGGCTTTGACTCATTCATGTTGATCAAAAAGCGATTTTTCTGCCCTTGAAGCATCGCTTCCAGCTGAGTGAATACTCCCCTACAGAGCTTGGATGGAACAGCGCGGATGAACAGTCACACTCACATGCACACCAGAAGCAAACAGACTCGCAGCGCTGACTTTCAACTCAGTTCTATATTTCTTCTTCCTCAAATCTTCAACTTCTTCACATTTGCCGTTAATGAGAACAATTTAAATTTTTACACACCAGAGACCAAATAGCCAATACCCATTAACAATTCATAATTAGATAAATCATGCAAAGACAAAAAAAAACTAAAAAAAATATCAGGGAATTTAGGTATCCGTTGCCGAGATTGCGGGTGTTCAGCGGAACCTGAGTAATTGCACTGTCATAGCCAGAAGTGGTAATCAGCTGACACGGGAGATCATCGAAGCTGAAAAAATAGCCAGATTGGACAAACAATGTGTTAGTGTATCATCCGTAGCTTTGTCAAAAAAGAATTGGATTATATAGAGATATCATCAAAGCACCGATAGTGATGAGACATTTTTCGCTTTATTTTTATTATTTTTAAAAATTAATTTTTAATTCAGTTTTTTAATATTGTGTTTTTTTAGTTGTCTTTGCATGATTTATCTAATTATGAATTGTTAATGGGTATTGGCTATTTGGTCTCTGGTGTGTAAAAATTTAAATTGTTCTCATTAACGGCAAATGTGAAGAAGTTGAAGATTTGAGGAAGAAGAAATATAGAACTGAGTTGAAAGTCAGCGCTGCGAGTCTGTTTGCTTCTGGTGTGCATGTGAGTGTGACTGTTCATCCGCGCTGTTCCATCCAAGCATGAGTTACCAACTTGCCCAAGCATCCACATTATGAAACCCCCTACAGAGATTAATTCAAGACGACAAGTACAGCCGCACGCGAACAACAGAAATAGAGAAACAAATAAGACAATAGAAAACTGGCTACGAAGTGCTGTACCAGGAAGCAAACAAATAACTTGGAACCGCAGTGGAGCGGCTTGTTTTAGTGGCTTTCAATAAATTACGCTTGAGCGTTTACTTTTTGCTCAGAGATTCATCCCCTGAGCCGTTAACAATACTTTCACGGGTAAGACATTACAAAGAAAAAATCAAAATGCTGGGAATATTATTTATTGATTAGGTGGTCATCGAGAACATCCATACGTTTAAAACAAGTAGTATAAAAGGCGGAAAGACAAAGCGCGGAAGCAGTCGTCGGGTTAATGTGCTGTTGTATCGATGTTTGTATGTACCGTGCACGTGTATGCGCTCGTTGTATATGTTCAGATAATGCTTGTGGTACGTGTGATGTATCTACATGTGTGTATGGTGAAGGTGCTCGAAGCACAGTCGTGGAGTGAGCAAACAAAATGTTTTTGTAGAACAGGAATTAGGCGGTACCTAGTGCCACATAGCCAAGCTACTCGCAACTATTCTGCTTGATCCTGCTATCTGGTGTCGAGCGATTTAACTTTCTTTCATGTCTCGCCGCTTCGCGATAATTTCTGTTTACCGTGCAACAACGAGCCAAGCATGCTGCTTCAAATTTGCTCTTTGAGAGCAGCTTTTGGTTTCGCGAATGGTTTACCACTCCTCCGAGATGTGTGGGGTTGACGAAGGAATTGTTGCTCGAGGAATAGCAAAGGTAAGACGTTAAGTGCGCGTATTAACTGGGTATCGGTTGTTTCCGTCTAACATCGAAGTGCTGACGATGAGACGACTGAGTGACTGCATGCTTTCGAAACGTAAGTTTCTTTACCTGCGGGGGAAGCTGGCTTCGGAAGTAAATACAATTCGCGGAAAGGTCGTGTTACGCTTTTATCTGCTGCGCCTCTCGCCCCGTAAAATAGACGTAGCGTCGTCGTTAAGCCTTACTGAGCTCGATTTGTTCAATTCGGGGCCGCCATAGTGAGATGCAGTCGACGGAGGAACTTTGCTCCCCTGCTTTCAAGGACGAAAGTTTCTCCCTTTCTGAAGGAACATAGGTTACAAGAGCGTTCCTTCCTTTAGGGAGGACTGTATAGACCCCCTTTATTAAAAAGTTGTTCCCTAAACGATGTCGCGCGTGATGCGCAGTGTCACTAGGACAATTGCAAGGATTTAATGAAAGCACTACCCTATTATGACTACCCTGCTATAATCAAATTATTTCGGTTAACCTGATGTCCCACATCAACATTTCTATAACTACGTCTGTCCGGCGCATATTGACATTTTTAACATACATTTTTTAGTGTTTATGTTGTTCCTGGTTAATGTGTAATCTTACTCTTTGTACGTCGTTACCAAAGCATAACCCTTTCATAAGATAAAAAATTAAACGTATGAAAAAATGAGTGGATGAAAGATTGAATGAATGACTGACCCTGCTTTGTCCCTTGTTATTTGATAAAAAAACAGAAAAATTACGGCCCAGACGTGAGGGTTTGTGCGAGAGCCAGTCGGTATATAGAATATGAAGTGAAAAAAAAAAAATATATATATATATATATATATATATATTATTTCGATACAGACTCCACTGACATGCGACACGAATAAAGATTCAGCCGTTTTTGTTTATACTTTTATTTCGGAAGTAAACTTGTACTTTATATTCTGGAGCAACGTGGTTGTTATAGTTAATAAGACATTAAGATCGATAGAGTCTGGTAAGTCTAAGTGATATTATTAACATTGAGATTACTATGGTTACATCTACATTAAAATATCAAAAACTCAAGAGTCAGTTGATAAACAGTTCACGGATAAATTGGCTAACGACTGTCGTATACAAATTTCCAGTCAGCGTGTAGACGACGGAAGGTCTAGCTAACGATCACATAGCTCGTAACTCTGTTAATCTAATGGTGAAGCGTTTGGACAATTAAAACGCTTTATGAAAACATTTACGTTCGAATTGTTTTTGATGTATTTCTTTAAGTGTTGATAAAAATGGCACAGCGCGCCCACACACATAATTAATCTTCTCTTTGTCTTTCTACCGAAATGGGAAGTCAGAAAGAATGAGACTGATGATACGTGTTATGGGCGGTACTCAACGGGCGTAAACGACGTGGACTCTAGGAATGCAGAGGGATAATTTTTTTTTCGGAAGTGCTACTCGTTTAATTTATGCGGCGCTAATATATGAGCCCCGTCAGACAAATTCCATTCCACGGAATTTTCTTGTGGAATGCAACGGCACCAGGTCTACGTGTTCATTGCCCCCGTGAAATCTGAGAGGCTCTCATATTAGAGACACGGGTGATTAACTACTTTTGTTTCGTTCTTGGGGTTCGCGAAATGCCTGGAGCGCAGTGCTGTCGCCGGAATCACTTCGGGGCGTTAAACGTCGGGTGATGCGACAGACTGGATTTCTACTTTTTTCAAAACACGCGGCCCGCGGGCAGCATGCGGCCCACAAGTGTTCCGTGGATACGAGCTCCCGTTCCGCTGCCTCGAGCGGAGCCATGACCTCTTGTCCTCCATTCAATTCCACTGGAAACGTACTTCTGGTACGTTTCCAGGGGAAACGTACCTCTGACGTTTTAAAATATTTGCACTAATCTGTTTTCTTTCATATCTATGGTTGGTTCGTTTTAGATTATGTTAAATACACAAGGAATTTCTTGTAATTCATAAGCATCACCAGAAAAGCAGAAACTACTGTACTAAAAAAATATTTCAGATATATTGAACATGGATGCTCCCCGAGTCAAATTCAACGACAGAGTAACGAATGTGTGCTTGGTTTCTAGTTGTATTGAAAAATTCCAGAGGGTTGGCTGGATGGTGGTATTTTAAATTTTGCAATCGCACACTGACCAAACAGCTATTTGGGCAGAAAGCAAATATAACGAGATACATTCTTTAGGAAATCTCTGGGTGTCGCCGAAGGATTCGGCTGCTTTGCAACGTGACACACTATCAACTGTTCTTTTTTTTGTATTTTAATATATATTGACCCTTCTCTCCTCAACCCTATTTTGGCACTGAACACATCTGGGGGTGGGCTATCTGGCCCCCCCTCAAATGAGTTTGATACCCATGCTGCGCGCTGCCGTCTTCGCACTAAGCTCTGGAACGCGTTGCGAACATGCGCAGTAGTCCTGTGGAATATTCGAAACTACGCACGTATCCGCAGCCCGCTGACTCAGCACTTTTTACCAAGGTGATAAGTGGTGAAATGAGCGCATTGGCAACATTCTTCGCACTTGTAGATTCACTGGTAAAGTGTGTAAGGAATATTATATCAAAGCAGGTGCACTAAGTTAGTCAAAACCCACTCAAGACTAAGGACAGTGACAACTGCCTACCATCCAGACATGCACGTCTTTTATAACCTAATATTTATCGCCGTCGCAGGCCATCATGGTCGTCGAAGGATAGTAGGCGGCGTTTCTACACTCAAAGCACAGTCAAAGGCAGGAAAAGCCGCAAGTGAGTACACATACTAAAAACAAGATGGAAACGGTGTACTTTCAAGATCTGATTGAATTAGGCGCCAAGAACACACCCAAAGGAAGATACTTATATACTCCGTCTCATCCTACAATAGACCGACGCCCGAGTGCTAAAAGCCTCCGGGTTCAATCCCGAACCTTTAAGAAATCACGTGGTATATTTTTTCCGTCGTACCTGTCAGTGCGTCAAAACAAAACGCGTCATGCGGAAGAGGGGTTTTCGTCTGCTTATGGAAACCTCGCGGCGGGTCCGTCCGCTTGGCACTAGTGAAGGCTACTCAGAGATTAAATACCGTCTTGAATCGATGTGGCGAAGAGAACTCGGGATCAGAACCAGCGGCAATTAAGAAATGAAGATGAGTCGGATCAAGTGTTTGACACAGGATTTACGGACCAGGTGCGGAAGGGAGTTTACGGTCTGGGAAACTTTTTACGTACACAAAGATTGTATTGGATTAGATTGTTATGGTTACGGCGTTACGCTTTATATCAGTGTGGTGTGCGCGCCCTCGAACTTCTCCAAACAGTTGATATGTTTACGATATATGGTATGATGAAACTAAATACACTGTACCTTTACTTCACCAATATAAAATAGCGCACAGCCACAACAGAGATCCATTTGCGTAAGATTAGTATTCTTCGTACTCTGCGTATCGAAATTTTTTCTCGCGCATCCATTTGCAATTCGGATTCAAGCTTTTCTGAGGAAGTGCTCCGCTCGCCAGCCTTCGGGCCCTAGTCCATCGTCGGGTGAGACGGAGTATAGGCGATACATTGTGCTTCTGGCGTCTCTTCTTATTGGGGCCATCGGTTCGTAGTTTCCGCTCCATCCTCTCACTTCTCCTCCGCGCGCTCACTTTTATGTATAGAACTTTTTCTACGCGGGCGCCGCCATCTTGAGTCGAGGAGCTTTCGGTATTTTGGAAAACATTGGTTTGCACTCGCCACACCACTGGGGGAACCACATGTTTTAATCGGGACTGTCCATCATCCTTGGTGTTGCCTTTTCAATATTCTATAACTTGGTCTGTGTTGAAATGGCCCGTGTTTTTCTCATAGCGCATACAGAATTTTATTATTTATTTATTTATTTATTTATTCCTCACTTACATTTCGCCATGGGGGCATTATTGTAGGGGTTCTTTCAACTACGTAGCTGGAAACAAGAATAAAAAAAGAGTTTATTCTTCAGCTCTCCACACTTGCCCACCTTAATGATCGTGATGATTCATAATGAGCATGCGCAAGACCGGCAATGCAAAAATGTGAGTTATAAGAATGGCATTCGCGATTTACCATCGCCAGCCTTCACCTGCTGCACGAGTGGTAACTTTCGCGCACCCCAGCTCTTCCCACGGGCTTCATCAAGTCGTTCTAAATTTGACTAATTTAAAAATTTTCGGTGACGCTCAGCAAGTTTCTAGTTATTTCCATATGTGTGTTTGCTTTAAAAGGAAAGCTAAAGCACTTATTAAAAAAATAAACGCGTTAGTCATGATTTTTGACATATTTGTATCCATTGAATCTGTATATCATGTTCGTTACGCTCGAAGATGTAACAAAACGCGAAAAAACACGAAAAACCTCCGACCAGTCGTGACGCCATACTAGGATCTTTGCAACGTTCTTACATTAGCTCAGTTACGAAACTGCTCATAGACGCAGCTTGCATAAAAACCTGATTACCTCTTAATTCATAGAAATATTTTTGTTCGTGAGTGCTATAGCGTTAGAATAAGGGGAAGGAGCAGCCTCCACATGCTCCAGAAAATTGTTTCATAGACCGTCGTGATAAATTTTGTCATTGAACAGCCCACTCTTTAGGTGAGATTGCAGAATACAGTATGCGAAGCTAATAATAAAAAAATATTATTAATAATAGTTTTGATGGGGTAACAAAAAGTTTACAATGTACCCGATCTACAAGGATATACAGAAATGTTATTACCTTTACATTGGAGCTCTTGTTTGTATCGTGCGCTGCCATCGTGCGCTGCCAAGTTTACATCATAATGTGCAATCTTTGAGCGCTATTAGCAACATGCGCAACCAAAAGCGTCTCTGGTCAAAGTTCGCGATTGGCCAAAACATAGAATAACATACTTTACTACATACTGATAGTTCCTACCCGATCGCCGGTTCACGGCGAGGAAAATCCGGCCAATCCCGGCGAGGCAAATACAACTGGCAGTGACGTCACGAACGGAAACCATAACAGGAAGCCACCGGAAATATCTCGGCGCTAATAGATATGTAGAGCAAGAAGCTCCCCTTGACATTGTGACCAGCGTGTGATTGTCTCATCATAACTCTCCTAGATGAGGTGCGACGGTAGCCGTAGGGTAAACATTACCTGACAGAAAAAGGAATCCAAATTTTGTGACTGACGACATTCATTCCTTTGTCTACAAGATAGGCAACGTTCACTGAGTTGTGGGTAAGCTGGGATATTGATAAAAAAATACAAATAGCTTATAGCGACCCGTGTCAGGAGGGGGCGTAGCTATTGTTTTATAAAACGTCCTTGCAGTGTACGGATGACTCTACATAAAATAACCAATAATTTTTGCTGTGTAAACTGATATACGAAAACGTGCAATTTATTGTATGTGCAGTTTCGTAATACCGTATTTACTCGAGTAATAGCCGCACTATTTATGAACAAGGCTCCTTGCGTCTACTTCCCAACAAAACAAATATACAGCCGATCATTGCGTTGCGCATAAATAACATAGCGAATAACCAGATCGCGAACACGTTTGTCCATACAAATGCAATCTTCCCAGACGGTATCTTCGCACGAAGACGTTATCTCTGTCCTGTAAACAGCTGAAATCATGCTGTCGATCGCGGTGATTGGCAATCTGCGTGTTTCGCGGAAAAGCGACCCCTCAGGTTTTTTCATTAACAGTGCGGCTATTACTCGAGTAAATACGGTAACTACTTATTACAATAAACAAAAAACTCCACTAAATTCATTCTTCTGGGAAACTTTAATGTACCCTGTACTGGTTGGAATACACTTACTGGGTCTGATCAGGATCGTGCAAATGGAGAGGTCCTGGCTGATCTAGCCTTTTCCCGTGATCTAGTACAAATAGTAAACCGCCCTACTAAGGGAGATTCACTTCTGGATCTGGTTTTCTTAAATGACGATCTGTTTAGTAAAATATCAACTCCAGTGTGTATAAAGGTATTTCTGGTCACACAATGGTGCTCTTAATAATTTTTTTTTACCAAAGATTGGGAAGTTCACTTGTTTTGTTAACAGTTCCTGATTTTACTGATGCTGACGACGTTGCCACTCTTGATTTTTTTATAGTTGTCTTTGGATACGTTCGAACGATTGTCTATGAAATGCGACTCTAACATCAACGCGTTGTAGTACTGCTTTAATAATATTCTAAACAAATTCATATTGAAATATGAGCCTCATCGAAACAAAAAGACTGCTGTTTATGATCTTTGTATTAACAGAGATATTCTGCATTTAAAACATAGGATTTCCAAGTGAGAAAGATTTCAAACACAGTAAGACAAATTCATGTCGTCAGCTTCTTTCAAAAGCTAAACGCAAAATTTAAACTCCAAATATTAAAATCCAAGCACAAATAAATTATTACTTTTTACCGTTCTTTTAGGAAAAGTGCTAAACAAAACTTAATGGCGTCGTATTTTACCCGAGGATAAATCAAATATACAAAGTAGTACAACAGCATCTGAGTTCAATTACTTTTTTAAATCGGTCTTCACTAATCAAGACGGCGTAATCCCAAGCTCATGGGCGTACCAACCGGGGTGCAAGGGGGGCGTCTTGCCCCCCCCCCCCCCCAAGTTCTCAGAGTGGGAAGGGGGGAAGGGCAAGGCATGTGTTTTGCCCCCTGAAACAGCCAGCACTGGGCAGGGCAAGCACTGGCCGGCGGCGCCCAAGGGATCCCAAGGGCACCGCCCCCGGTCCTGGGGGGGGGGTTTGGTTTGCCCCCCTCCCCACTCAAAAACAAGTTGGTACGCCACTGCCCAAGCCTTCAAGTTACCGACATGGATAGGATTAGCGACATTTCCTATTAGTCAGGAGGAAATTTTTAACTTACTCTTAAATAAAATTTGACAATAGGAAAAGTGCTGGGCCGGGTATGATGCCTAATACTTCCTTTAGACGGTACGCAGAATGGGTATCAAAATGTTTATATGTTGTCTTCAGTATCTCCCTTGAGCACGCAGTCTTACACGATGATTGGAGAATAGCAAAAATAGTTCCGATACTTAAGGACGGGGATTGAAATATAGCATAAAATTTCAGGCCTATTGCTTTAACTAGGGCAACATGTGAATTAATAATAATAATAATAATAATAATAATAATAATAATAATAATAATAATAATAATAATAATAATAATAATATCTATTCCGGCTCAGGACAACCGCGACGCCACAGAAAGGCCGATGGCCTATACCGCAGAGGTCTGCGACGCCACACAAGACAAGGTTGAACAGTCATGAATATGTACAGATCGCAATGCGTAATGGTGTGAAAATCGGATGAATATACAAACCGGTGGAAAAAAGGGAAAAGCGTGGGGGGGGGGGGGGGGTAGGACAGAGGTCTATGGAAACAGACTTGAGGCCTGCCGGCAGAGAGCTCTAATGTCCTCGGGGTCATCAGGAATGTCTCCAGTCAACTCAGGGGGCAGAGAGCACCAATTCCTGGCTGCGCGCATCAAGCATGACTCGAGGTGGTCTAGCGTACGTGCCAGGAGAGGCTGCATCTTTCCGGTCCGGGAGTGGAAGCGAGGAGCGTCTGAGGGCTTCAATCATTGGGCACAGAATCTTTATGCATAGTTTATGCCACCTAGAAAAACAATCTCATTTACAAATATCAGCACGGTTTCACAAAGTCACTGTCGACCACTACCCAGCTGATTGAATTCACACATGACTTAGTTGAAACGACTAATGAAAGGGGACAGACTGACATAATTCACTTAGACTTTTCTAAGACGTTTGACAGGGTGTCTCAGTCAAGATTCCTGGCAAAGCTTTTCAGCATTTTGAGAAACCCACGAATTTTAAATTGGATAACTGCCTGTTTAACAGACAGAAGCCAATACGTTCACTATTATAGACTTGGCCTTGGTACACTACCCGTTGCTTCGAGAGTACCCCAGGGCTCCGTGCTTAGGCCACTTTTGTTTTCTTTTTCATTAATGATATAATATAACACTTAGAATGTACGCAAAAGATTGTATTATATATTAAAAAATTAAGGAACCCCGACGACAATATTAAATTTCAGGAAGCTTTGGGGGCAATATTGAATTAGTGTAAAACGTGGCAAATGATGCGAAATTATGATAAGACAGCCGTCAAGGCAGTCTCGTGTAAAAAAGAGCCGATCCAATTTAATTACTTACTTGAAGGGAAACCTCTCAGACGAGTATGGAATACAAATACTTAGGACTTGTTCTTAGTATTAAACTCAAATGGAACCAGCACTTGGAAGCGACTGTTAATAAAGCGAGGGACACTTTGTTTGCGTTGAGAAGGAAATTAAAATTTGCTGATTCATGTACCAAGCTTATTGCCTATAAAAGTTTTTGTTAGACCTGTGCTAGACCACCCCAGCTCATATTGGTACCCTTACACGCAAACTCGTATTGTCAGGCTTGAAAGTATTCAGAAACTAGCTGTTTATTTTTAATAATTTTCGTACATAAACCTCACTACAGAAGTACTCTTCAGGGCGCAGTTTCAGCCGTTGCAAACAAGAGCAAAAATTGATAGATTAAAAGTACTGTACAATATTCTTAACGGCACTATTCAAATCGAAAGCTCTAGCTACTTAGAACCCTTATCGACAGGGTCCCGACGCCCATATTAGAGCGTTATTACAATACAGGTTTAAAAATGACTGTTTTAGGTAATATTTCTTTCCTTGGGCAATTCAGGATTGGAATAAGCTACCAAATGATATTGTCGTCTTAACACCTGCTGAAAATTTTGTTACTGCTATGGAAATGTTTCTCACCTGAGTTTTTTCTTTTCAGTTGGTTTCTATTTATGACTATACTTTTTTTCGTATGGTGTACTCACTCCTACTAGGGCTCCTTGAGTGGAGCCAGTAGTATTTCCAAATAAAGAAAGAAAGAAATTTAGCTTCCAGTTAAATTAACCTTTTACTGGAGTACGGTAGCCAGATTAAAAGGTATATAGGTGTTCGGACTGGATGCGCAGGCACCCTTTCAATCATGACAATTGTGTTCAAAATATGTTTACTTGAAATATAAACTTGGCTATTCCTGTGTGATTTAAATCGTTAGAGACCATTTACTTGGGGTGGAATGTGTCTATCACTGGAAGCCTTTTTTTTTTGTGTGAGCACAGTGGGTTGAGCGTGATCGCAAAAAGTGTTAATGATAGTTATTTACGCACGAAAGCGGTCTATCGTCGAGACAAAAGTATTATTTGAGTTATTTAGAGCAACATAAGGCACGTTTCATATTAAAATTGCTCGTATTAAACTGCTAAATGTTGTTAAGAGGCACGCATTAAACAGTATTTCTAATTTCGCGTTCATTAAATTTGTAGAACGCCAGTTTTCAAGTTAAGTCGTAGAAGTGCCTAAGTCAAAATTAATACAGGTTAAAAAATATAATTGTCACAAAAAATTCATTCTGCCTATTGCCGTGGAGAGTAGTAATTAACTAACGCCATCTATTCATGTAATACTATTCTACAAAAAGAGGACACCTAAGCACTTATGAGTTTGAAAACGGGAAAGCGTGATTGTCGTTCTTCCGCACCCTTAGTGCGTCTGCGGCGTACTGGCGTGAACGGCCACGTTTCGCTACTGCCGAAATTGCGTCCGCCGACAATATAAAGCTTCAAGCGCCGCCGTGCTCCTCAGCGCCGAGAGGAGCAGAAGCGGCCGCAGCTCCGGCAATGCGTGAAACGAGAGCGGAGGCAAGCGCGAGCCACGTGGCACGCGTGAAACGGAGCCAATGGGAATTTATCCATCAAATCGCTGCCGCAGACTACAGGCTTCGCTGCATTTAGGTTCTATTTGGCACAGCTTCAAAAGCTGAAAGCAGTGGTTTACTCCATGGTACAGTCAATGTTTTCGCATTAAAACTCAGAATGACTTTCAGGCTAGATCTCCTGCGAATGTTAACTACCCTAAGGCTACCGCCTTAATAGAAAACAATACCCCCGTTTTATTTACCAGTAAATTTACAGTCGCTGTTAGGCCTCAGCCCCATGTTGTTAAAAAGAAAATATATTGCCGTATGGTCTGAGCCAGCCAGGATACCATTGTTTGGTATTTTGTTCAAAAATGTAATATATGATACTAATTTAACATATCGTCTTACGCCGACGACGGTAGTACCTGTTCACTCTTCATTCGTAGACATATTTAATTTTTAAAAAATGAATTAGAGGGTCAGCTGCAACGGGTTAATCTACAACAGCGTCAATTGTGACGCTGCGGTGCTGGTACAAACTCTTATCAAAGTACATACCGCATTCTAACACACGTATTGTACAAAGAAAGTAATGTTTAATGACGATTGTTTGTATTTGCATGCCAGCAACATCGCCAGTGGACGTAGCGGAAAGAAACAGAAGGGTAGACTGTAGACACGGTACAATCAAAAGCCTTTACTTGCAATCTATCTTGCTTTTCTAGATGTCGGTGACTGCTTGAAAAAATGTTCACTGTTGTGAGTGATTATGTATACAGTACCTCGAAAATTGTGGTTTTCCAAATCAAAGAATTCACGAGGAAAATAAAACAGCCTTTTGTGTGTGGTTAATGTGAGAAGAGAAATATCAAAGCTTTTGCTTGTAGCCTACACTCTCAGAAAAAAGGGTGTACTATTACACCCTTTGTCCCATATAATACACCCCAAAACTTCAGTTCAACGTACAGCCCACTGATGTCGATCTGACGGTAATAACTTTCACGAGAGGCTCGATAGCCGTGTGGTACAACTTAATAAATAGCTAATATACGTGCTACTGACTACAAAAACAAGTAATCGAGGTTTCCTTGTCCCTACAGCAAAACCTCAGTGTTTTCTTTTCTGTGCTCTTTGATACGTATTTTAGCTATTTAATGATTTATATCGTACCGTTATCAAGTCCCTCGTAAAATGTGGGGCCGTCTGCTCGTCTATAGTGCGCTGTACGTCAAACCGAAGTTTGGGGTTACATTATATGGGACAAAAGGGTGTAAGGTGATACCCTTTTAGAGTGTAAAGGAGTAGCGGTGTGTATCAATTACAGAAAATTACAAGAGGACAGTCAAGACTGCGTACATGTAGGAAGGCAAAACATGAGAGCCCAGCGGGAAATTTTTTTCGAGTAACGTTGCTACATGTATTATAGTTTAGGACGACGTATGGAATGACGTTCAGGACAAAGTCCTAGAGATCGACTCCAAGTACGGCGTCTAGGAGAACCTCTAGGACGACTTTGAGGACCACGTCAAGGATGGGGACTGGGATGACGACGAGAACGATGTCTCGGACGACCTTAAGGACGACATCTAAGACGACATCGATGACGACGTCAAGCTGCCGTCTAGGACGACTTCCGAGAATGGCGTCTAGGACGACTTTTAGGACGACGCCAAGAACGAGGCCTAGAGGGCGACGTCTAGGACGACGTCGAGAACGACGCCCAGCGGAGGACACTTAAAGAGGCTGTGGCGTATTTGCGTGGGTGGCCACACTGCCTGCGGAAGCCGCCGTAGATGTAGGCATGCTACCGATGTCGAAGCCGTAGATGTAGACGCGGTCGCCTCACAGTACATCGCATGAAACACACAACGAGCAGAGATGAAGTCCGAAGCGCACATTTTGCACACGGCGCTCCGGCGGTGACATCACACTCTCGCACTTGAGTGTGAGCGGCGCGTGCTTGATGACTTATTTTTATGGCCATCTTTCGGGCAGAACGACGCCGCTTTTTCGCGTAATCGGACAAGTAAGGTCGTCCTAGAGGTTTAGGACGATCTCTAGGACGACCTCAAGGACCACGCCAAGGACAGCGTCGTCTTTGAGCACACGATTGAGCGGCGAGTGCCGCTCCATCGTATTTTTATGTTCATATATGGGGGTAGGATCGAACAGTCATGCCTCTAGCGATATGCTTCAGCTGTGTGAGAAACCGAACTTTCTTGTTTTTTGTTAATCAAAGAAATCCAAGATAACGATTCGAAGGCCGCTCCTCGTGTGACCAAAACACTGGTCAAAGCAAAGCGCTCGTGCCAAGACCGTGCTGGCGAGGTTCAATTTCTGGGTTTTGCTGTGTTAGTAAACATCGGTTTGTGGGCACCAAACTGGAGACAACAAGCTCGATACAGCGCCCCCTATAGTTTAATCTCCTGCCCAATATGACTCTTTCACGCTATATGAGACAAGTAAGGCCTTCTCCTTAAATAGTTTTGTTGATATCAGTTATTAAAATGACTTCAATCCTAAAAAGATACTAAAATAAAATATTTTTTTTAAAGAGCGCAGATGGGACAATTATGTTTTTAAAATAATGTCTCCACTAAATGTTTTCGCACAATATTTACTCTGTTAGACGCAATTTAGGTGTAGGTCACGGCCTGCTCAGGGCGTCGAACCGATTCCGGCTCGGGTTCACGGCTTTCGGTTCAGCTCCGGTTAAGTTCCGGGGAGCAAAATATAACGGTTTGAACCGGTTTGAACCGCAAGATTGAGAATATATTTTGTACGTTTTTTTTTTTTTAGCAATAGGCGCTATTTCAACTGTGAAACGAGTGTCCATATAGCTTTTTTATCATTCGTAGAATTCACTTTTATTTTCGGGTACAAAAATAAATTGCATTATTTAATTTCAGCGAAAGAGTAAAAGAAAAGCTAGATATAACATACATGACTCAACGTCTTTTTTTACCACAGCCACATATATTTTACCGGAACCTAAAGGTTATCAGTTTGGTACGTCGCCTAAAATGCCCGTTAATGCTACAACTTTGCGTCGCAGTATTCAAAGTCGAAGCTTGCTGTACTCTTGAACTTAGGAATTAATTAAAATGCATAAAATCATAAAAGGGGCACATCCTCGCCAAATATGTCCAATATCCTGATATCTAGTTTACAAAATACGCTTTACAACGTATATGATGAAGACGCAACAGAGCTAAAAGCAATATGATTTTGAAAATGCCACGAAAGTTTTAGGGCACACCCTTCCAGTCTACCTTTTATAGAAACACTGAGCGGCACTCACAATGCTTGCTCTCCTGACCAATATAGTTTACACTCAGCACCGTGATGCAGACGAATTCATTCAGAAAAGAGTGATCTTCGTACTCAGATCGGATCTGGCCTAAAATAGCGCGTACCGAAATAAACATTTTCGACATAGCTTGGTGTTTTATGTTTGTTCTTGTCAAAATACCGGTCAATTCAATTTGAAAATAAACATCACCCTTGCTATTCTTTATATTTTTTGTTCAATAGAACCGAGTTGTAATTCTTTGCCCGAGATTACAGCTACCTAATGACAATTTGATCACTACATAGAAATAAAGCTGCCATTTTTGCTTCTCAAACAGTCATTTTGTAATTAAAAAAATTACCGTGAACCGTCTTGAACCGGTTACCGTTATATTTTTTTCCGGTTCAGTTCCGGTTCAGTTTCAAGATGGCGGCGAATATTTTGGCTTGGTCCAGTTCCGTTCGGCTAAAAATAAAGGTTCGGTTCCGGTTTTTGGTTCGGTTCGGTTCCGGTGCGACACTCTGGGCCTGTTCTTAGCCCCGCCAACAAATCAGTTGCCCGTCCTATTACTACTTGCTCGACTGCTGGGCCGATCACACTCGCAAGCAATGTACCCCTGTCGGGACATCCGGTGCGTCTAGTCTGACGTCTGACACCGCCTGCTATTAGCGCCGAGCTGTTTCGGTGGAGTCCTCTTATGGTCTCTATTCGTGACTTCACGACTGGGTTTGCCTCACCCTGACGTCACTGGTTGTTACCTGGCTTCTTACCGTCAGTTGCGACGACAAGTTCAATGGTGTGTTTAAAAGCTTAGTGAAAGCCAGTTGCCATGGTATTCCGAACCGTCGAAGTTAACAATCGGAAAATGCTCTTATGCCTGTGGTTTGGCCAATTGTGGAAAACTGACCGCAGTGACGCTTTTGGTCGCGCACGTTGCTAATATTCCATTCACCCTTAAGGTGAAACTGCAGTCAATGCCAGAATCACGACTGCTCGAAATCGTTGCTTTGAAGCGTTGTTCCGCAGGACGACCCCTCGCGCTAGAAATGTATGCCTCAAAGCCAGATGTGCGGCTATACTATGTTCACCCTTAAGCTGAGACTGCAGCCAAGGCTACAAGCACGAGCTCGCCCGCTCTCCTGACTTTGAGACATGCATTTTTGGCGCGAGCGCTCGTCCTGCGGAAGAGCGTTTCAAAGCAGCCTCCTCGAGCTCTCCGTGCGTGTAGCTTAGGCTGAAGTCTCCACTACTACTCGTCTCACCCTAGCATGGACTAACCGCGAAGGCTGTGCTGGTGCGAGCGGCCAGCCTTGACTGCCGCTTGACTAGAGCACTTGCTGCACGAGCGCTCGTGCAGCCGCCGCTGCTTCATTCAAAGTGACTAGCTCGCGCTTTGAGCACGCGCGGCTAACAATAGTCCATACTAGGGTGAGACGAAGTATAGACCATTTGCTATATTACCCAAGCATCAAGGAGAATGTAGGGATTGGTGTTCCACGCGCTACACGCGCACGCCTTCCCCGTATAAAAGATTCGAAGTAAATAATCAAAATAAAGCGTTGACGAGCGCGCGTGCAAGATACAATTTGTTTTAGGGTTTTGCTTTAAAAAATTTACTACTGCTGAGGCCAGCACGTGCGGCGCGTGGAACACCAATCCCTGCATTCTCCTTGATGATTGGGTAATATAGCAATAGGTTTATTGAGGGCGACCGGAGTATAGTCGTGCGAGCAGACGGGTGGCACCATAGAAATCGGAAGAAAAGGACGCGTCATAACGGATCAAGTCAGCCACACGAGAAAATCCCAAGTGGAGCCAAACGTAGAGGACGCGGTCTTTTGGAAACGCCCCCAAGAGTGACGAAAATTGCTATTGGCGGCAAATCACCTGTTCTTTCCGCCCATTACCGTCTTTTGGAGGCAAAAGCAGGAGAACATACGCCGGGGCACGCGGAACGTCGGTGAAGCGACCGTTATGGTGGCTTTCCTGCGCGGCGCTGAATTCTTTGCTCCTCACGTGATTGATCTCGGCGAATAGCGACGCGACGGCCAGTGAAAAACAGGCTGGTAACTCTGGCTCCCGTAGGGATCCTATACAGGAACTCTAGGGTAACCTAAAGCATCTCTATCATGGGAAAAGTTGCGTCATTTTTTTAACAAGCCGTTGCGCACACTATTAGCCAGTCTAGTCAATTGACATACTGCTTTCCGTTTTGGACTTCTGGCAGTTATTACTTCCCCAAGCTGCTGCTAGGCCGCAGCAGACGGGGTTCTGCGCACGTGGAAAAGTTGTCCTGAAGGCGTTTTCATTGTTCCCTCTGAAACAGAAAATTAACCTCGAGGAAGATCATGCTTCACTGAATCGGTCGAAAAGATTTCAACCTTACGGGAGCCGCAAATTTTCTAAGGTACGTGCTCCGTATAAAGTTCACCAGAATGCCAAAGACAGCTGTTTAGAGCGAGTTATGCACTCGATTCCACCGTAAGCGCGAGCGATATAATAGCGAGCACAGCACTGCCGACTTGACATGCACGGACATTCATGCATTTGAAGTAACCGCTCATTCACACTGGAAGTGGATCCGCGTCCGCAAGTGTTTGCGAACGCGGTTGTATAAAGATCCAGTACAATTGCGCGCGCACTCGATGACATCAACTCCGCGTGCAAATGTATTGGATCTTTAAACAACCGCGTTCGCAACTGCTTTGCGAACGTGGATCCGCTTCCAGTGTGTATGAGCGGTAAGCGTCATTCAGAACGGCCTGCTCCTGCTCGTGCTTGTAGTATCGGCGTTTGCGTTTGAGAACGTTTGAATGCGTTTGACTGCGTTGCGTCGAGAAACCAAAGCGAGTCACCGGCACATCTGTGCTTCGTATGAACCGTGGAATATAATTCAAGGAGCAGCGTGGCACGCGATATTAGAAGCAGGGATGTCCTAGTTTCTCGCAGCCGCAACGCAGTTAAACACACTGAAACGCTCTCAAACGCCACTCTGCCTAGGGGCCTTCTCGGGTGCGTGACGAGTACGCTCGCTCGTCAAGTGTTCCCTACGTGCTCGAGTGGCATACTTTGCCTCGTAAAAAAGTTTATAGTTAGCCACGCTGTCGCGGCTGCGGACACGAGCACGTGGATGTATCTATACCATGTTTCAGCATAGGTGGTGAGTAGAGCCACTCGATATGGCAGCGTAGCTGCCAGAGTAGCGCCACGCTTTTCCCTGTGCCGCCTCTCACCGTGGTTGGTCACACGCGGTACCATAGCAACGAGCTGAGCTGGCTCGGTTTCCGTAGCAACCGAGTGACTACTCGTCACGTGACCTCGCAAGAGCCGTGATGTCACTGGTAAGATGGCAGCGCCCAGAGCTGGTAGATGCGAGTTTGTTCGGTGTGCGTAGTCGTGATGTGCAGCTGCTTGCCGACGATTTCAGACTTCTTCGTGCTCTCTGACACAAGTATAACGTGAAGATCTGAAAGAATAAGATCGCTCTGGATATTAGCACCTGTGCGACAGCATCAGTCATATCGCCGTAGCGGTGCTCGGATTCCTGGATGTGTTCGAGGGTCGATAAGACTTTTTGCATGCAATTTTCGCATACTCCTAGCCTTGTTTGAACGTTGGAATGTCTGAGAATCGATGCGAATCGTATGCGTCGCATGTTGGACCTTGGGGAAGTTGTTTCAGCCCGAGGTAACCGCGCAATCACAAACTTTTAGCGAGGAAGCTCCTGCGATCTTTACGTTTTGTACTAATCTACGATTTCACGATATAGCTTTTAGGATAACATTATCGCATTTTCTAGCTTCCTTTGAATGTTGGAATTTCTGAGAATCGAAACGAAAGGTATACGTCGTGTGTAGGGCCTAGGGAAGTTGTTTCAGCCCTGGATCACCGAATAATCACAGCAACTTTAAGCGAGGAAGCGCCTGCGATCTTTAACATTTTTGTACTAATCGACGATTTTACGAATTGACAGTTCTGAAGACTTTGATAAACGTGCTTTCGTTGCAATAGCTTGCATTTGATCGCAGTGTTTTTGTTTTGTTTTTTTCAAGTGACAAGCTGGCGTTTGCTCAAATGACGTATATGAAATGACCTGCTCTATAACAATGCATCAACAGATACTATTAAACTTATGTGCTCAGAAGTGTGTTCGTCTTTGTAATTAACAAGTTACAGACAATTATGTTTTACGAATGTAATATTTATTTTTCGTAGCTGGGCCCGTTTTGTGCTCGTTAATGTCCGTTGTGCTATGATGTTATCATCATGTGTGTATGGTTCTAAATATCCTCTTTGCAATGCCTACAAAAGCCAAAATGACCTCAGCCGACCCCAGCTCACGCATTTGACACGAAAACTGCGTCACTCGGACGTATGCGCTCGTCAACAATCAATTCGTCGACGAATATTTGAATTCACGTTCGTGGCCAACGAGTGCACATGAGTGCACTTGCAAATGCCAAGTTCTATGGTGTGCTTAAAAAGCACGGTGGAAGCTTGGGGTCATCGCACCGGTGCCCTAGCATGTCACGACCGCGTGGTTCCACTGTTCTCTTTTGAGTTGAGGATTAAAGCTAAGGAAGAAGAAGTTAAAAAATTATTTCACGGCCCCTTTAACACGGATATGCGTGCTATACAGCAGATAAAAATATTGACTTTTTGCATGCCGGTAAACTTCCGGACGACCACTTGGCCTGTCGGCAAGAACACCTCATAACCGGCGTCTGTCTCTTTTGAGGGCGTTAACAATCCTCTGTAGACCACCGTGCTGTCCTTCTCGGTTTAACCCCGTCGACTGTTCATCGCCCAAAACGAGGGTGATACCGTCGTCGACGTCGCTTCTCGCCAGTCGGTGAGATAATCTCATCTTGAATGGATGATTGGGTCTTGAAGAAGTATGGTGCTAAGCATACATTCTCTTACTATGGGGCAGTCGAGCAGCAGTCATGTCCCAAGGCAATCGTCCTGTCGTGGCCGGCGTAATCGGATTTTGTTCCATAGGAGCGAAGTCCGAAAGTACAAGGACGGTACGTTCGTCCCACGAAGCGGCCGCCATCCCGGCGGCGCGGAAAACCACTCGCCTTGTCCGTGTACCTACGATACTTAGCAGCTTTCGTCGCCCGACAGTCCCCGGGCTGCAAATCGTCTCACTTCACAGAAGAAACAGGCACCGCTCCTCCAGAGGGCCGTGCCGTACTGCCATGCAAAGCGTCTTTTAGGTCTTTTACCACTTTTCAATTAACGAATGGAGATATCAACTAGATAAAGGTTGCCGCCCGGCGTCGCTAGCAGTACGGTTACCATGGCAACCTCCCAGGCCCAAAATGGAGATCACTATAGGCGCTTCTGACCTCGTGCATCTAGATAATTTTGCGTCGTGTCGCTACTCTGGCAGCTACGCTGCCATATAGAGTGGCTCTAGTGGTGAGCGGTGACAGTGCGACAAGCACGAGTATGTTTTCTTTGACGATGTTCTTACTGCACGAGTGTGCTTAGCCCGCTCAAAGTGCCTTCGCTATCATAGCGTCAATGTGGTCTCCTTCGCTCCCAGTCTTATTGAAACCAAAACGCAAGCAAATAAAATATTTGAGATCAACCCCACGCTCAGGACAGCGGCTTTGACAGCGCAGACTTATCGTGCACGTCTTTGGCAGGTTATAACCTATAGGATCTGCAAAAACGAGGATTTTGTGTGGCGTTACATGATCTGCTCGCTACTAAAATTCAAGCACTTCAATCTATTACAGGACCACTTCAGTATCGAACAATTCTAAACTTTAATCACGCAAAAAATTCGAGAGCATAAAATTGAGAAAATATGCTCTCCCAAACATTTCTTTTTTCGTTACTTTCAACCAAGAGAGTAAGCCACCACTGCATGGGAACTGCAAATGTAAATGGTATGTGCAAAATCTCACATAAAGTTATGTGAGATGTTGCACAAAGAAAATAAATTAACGTAGTTCTATATTAATTTGTTTTTCTTCAGTAATACACGTTACATCAGTTTGACAATGAAATTTTTATGTAAAACTGAAGATTTTCCATGCCCAATTCACAAAATGCAGTTCCGTTTTTTTTTAAAGTTGTCTCTGTAAAGTCGCTAAGACACCCCCAGCAAAGCGGTAGCCCCGGGTGGCTCTGACCCTCGTGACGCCACTGGTCTAAAGGCAGCATAAATCGCAGTTAAACCTAGATTTTTTTTTCAGTATAAACGAAACAACAGAAAAAATACAGACACTCTGATAACATTACGAAGTAGGAAAACATAACGAAAATGAAGTTTCCATTTCTATAAGCGGCTTTATGACATAAAATACCGGAAATAGTATTTAATACACTCGGAAGTGTAGCGGCACCGAGTAGCCCGTATCGGAAGGCCTGCGGTGTCGGAAATGTTTACAGCTTGACAGAATACATCAACACAGAGACAAGAAGCGATTTCTTTCATTAGTATATCTAGAGTCAGTTTAAAAATGCTAGTTTAACGTGAACCGGATCGACACTTCTCCGATTAATAAATATATATGTATCTTGCTTTCCATGCCTCCTAGTGTTTTTAGCACTCGTAGGCCAAACACTCCCTAAAACTCGCAAAGAACACATTAAAACGAAGTAGTGAATCATCTGAAATCGTGAAGAATAAAATTGCAATTTGGCGGTTTGATATGATGATTAAAGACGACTTCCGATTCCTGTGAAGCCGAAGTGTGGACAGACACTTACGAGACACTGACCGATAATGCAACTCGGTAGGGACGATGGGGACGGTTATCCAAAGCACCCTCGGGAGCCACGGTAGGAGCAGCAGATCTAAAGCGGCTTCCAAACGGTCTGATGTGAATGCGGTCTCTAAATAGGGTCCTTGCCACACTTATATGACAGGAAAAAGTCCGCACGACCGGCGTCACGCAGTTCGAGATGACCGAGACATGGAGACGCTTGGGAAATCCAGAGGGCACCTCCGTCGCAAACGCCAAGTTAGAGAACGAATAGGGGTGGTTTTTGGGGGCAGGAGAGAAGAGAAGGCGCCACTTCTCCCAGATACAAAGGCTTTAGGGTAACACTTCAGCCAGCGCCAACAAAACGCCCAGTGGCCTCCCCGAGAAATAACCGTTAACCGCATGAGCTAAAAAAATAAAGGAGGCTACTGGCGCGTGGAGAAACGGGAAAGGGGCGGAATAGAGGAGAATCGACTCAAAATGTTATCGTTTTCTGAACAAAACAAAAAGAAGAAAACAAAGCGCGTATATGTTTTCGGATTTTACCGCTGGGGCATCGTCTGGCGCTGCCAGAAAGAGCCCCTGCGCGCGCCCTCTTTTATGATTTTCTGTCCCTTCTACAGCGGCCACATTATTGGCGATTCGAAATGGTTTTCAGAATAAAGGAGGCTGTGGCAATGCCCTTAAGAAGCGGACAAGAAAGCTGCACGTTGGCGTCCCTTTGCTTTTTTGTCCGTCTGCTTTTCCGCCCCCGTCTGAAAACTTCTGCCACGCTCGCAAGACGCAACCATGAAAGCCGCGTTCTAGCGTTCCATCAGGCACGAGCCACGGTCCAATACAAACGTCGGTCAGTGTCTGTCGATGTGCGGTAAAAAGCGACCAAGGTAACTTAAAACATTAACAAAATAAACGTATAGATGTCTTTCCACTTTTTGTGTTCTTTTTTTGTGCATTGCACTTGCGAGCACAGTGGGTGAGCGTCATGACGCACAATTGAAAAGCGACCTAAAAATATTAGCTTTGGCCGGCCAGGTGCACTGCGAAACTTGAGAGCTACATGCCTTTCGAAGCAAAAGGAAGGGATGATACCTGAACAACTTTGATCAGAGCCGAACGACTATTTCCTCTTGCCAAATGGCTCGCACGTTCTTACCTGTGCAGGTATCTCCTCGGTATTGAAGCTGTAGTTGCAATCACGACAGTTGCACAATCACAAAGTAGAGGAGCCGCTTTTACGGGAATTAACGCGTTTTTTCCGTAACAACTTGCACAAAGGAACAAAACAATCCAGATCAAGCAACGAAAGATGTTGACGTGGGACGCATGGCTTATGCCAGTCCCGTTAAGAAGACGAGCACCCACACAGCTCTTCCAAAAGCTCGTACTTGCGACGTTTGTTTGCTAGAAACTAGGTCGGTTAAGTGGATCTCCGTTTAAGCACCCCAATAAATGCAAAACGACTTGCACTAAAAAAAAGAAAAAAAAGAGCTTAACAAGTGATGGTTTTTCAGCACGCCGCAAACGCAGACCCCCATGTTTTGTTTAAAACCAAAGCGGAAAAGGCAATTTCGGATATCTTGGAAACAAATAGTGACTTTATCAAGATTCTTTGTTTCTCATACATAAAGGTATTGCCGATAAAAATACTATAACGGCACGAAAAAAAAAACAATTTTACAATGAACAGTTGACACGTCCATCATCTTTCTTATAAATGAGAGCCGGGAAAAGGTGCTTAGCTAGCTAAGCACCGCGCGAGAGCTTATAAAGCAGGGCTCTAATCCCACCTAAACTGCATCTAACGGCGTAAGTATTGCACAAAAAGTTTTTAGAGGGAAACACTAAATGACCAAAAGTTTGTCCCATCTAGGCTCTATAAAAAAGTTTTTTTTATTTTTTATTTTAGTGTGCTTTTAAGACATTCTCACCTGTTGTTCTAACCCATTTAATTCTCAGTTACACTCGAGCAGATTTCCGTCTCGTAAATCTTCATTATTTTTAAGTAAGCCGGCGTAAAAGTCAAGTGGTATATAATATAAGCTTCCTTAAATATACGGGTTCCTGTATTTAATGATGTGAAGAAAGGCAGCGCAACTTGCTGTGGATGGTAACTAGCAAATAGGTATTGCGAGTCTCTTCTTCCCGACTGCAGGTTCCCCTTCCTCCATACACACACAAACTTCTGGGTGCAAAACGGAGCTGCGTTGTCTATGAGTCTTGAGTAATCTTGGCGGTGTTATCTTTTCCTTTCTTGTTATAACTTAACTTTTTGCACTTCCGGAAACAATCCAGTTGGAGCCGTTCAACCACAGCCTTTAGATCCACGAGACAGGCGTCCCGTTTCCAGCAGGGATATGTTCCAAGCGACAATGAGCATAGTTTAACCACATAGCACCAGATAAATGGGCCAACCTGTCCCCCTTTCAATCACAACATTCTCTTTCTTGCATACATTTGCACCCTCTTCCTCGGTGAAGTCTCGCACGAGACTCCAAAGTATGCAAAATGTAACGCACTGTTTGGACGGACCCCGCAGAATAAAAGGGTGATTTATTTATAGGCATCTTGACTTATTAGGCAGAATAATAGATTATTTACACGACCATTATAAAGGTACCATTAGCATAGGTCCCTTTGCAATCGGCTAAACAGCCCTCGCTTTTGGGTCGCGAGCACACGCCACGCGCGGATGATCATGAATTGATCGGCCGCAGAGAATTAAGGTCCCTTAACTAAAGGTATACCTTTATGATCATGTGAATGGGGTATAAGTCGGTCACTTCAATCAGCTCATTACAGTTCCCTGGAAAAAAGCAGCTAAACACTTTTTGCATTACGATGGACCCCAGCGGGCGTTACGAGCCATACCTTTAGAAAGAACTTTCCCGGAATTTGTCTCGAGATCAAGAACCATTCTTTCTTATTCTGACCTAAGCTCATCGATTTTTTCTGCTTTGAAAAACGCAAAAAAAGAGAAAAATAAATAAATGATGACAGGTTCGCAGACGTGCCTTTCTTCGGTGGTTCAGTCTTATCGTAACGATGTAAAAGGATGAGTGTCTTTACAAAGTCGGGGGCTCCTCTTCTACCTCTAGTTCTCCAACTTGGAATTGAGTTGCAGCAGGCAGCGGAGCACTATTTTTAACCAAGGAGTAATCCATGACACGAATACAAATAGCAATTTAAAAACACTGAAAGATTTAAAAAAAATCGTGTGCGGTAAAGCCTTTTTTCACCGGTTCTTAGTTACCGCACGTATTCCACCCCTAATCCCCCTTTCAGCCCGAGCTGCGTTATTGATCGCGGTCTTTGTCTTCTTTTATCACACTAAGTCCCGTTCCGCTTATTCACGAATGGTATTTAATGTCGTAATAAATTGCACTCGCATTACCTACGGGAGAAGCAGAACACTGGGACTTGTAACAGCTTATCGTATAAAGCACGAAAAAAAAAAAAACTCGCGCATTCATCTAGGCGCCGTCACCTCGGGTCTTTCCCGCCGTGGTGCGAGTTTTTCTTGCTGTGCACTACGCTAATCCGCCAGATAGTACCCCCTTAGCGAGGAGGCCATGGGACAAGCGGGCTGGGTCTCTCTTGCGACCTCGGTTCTTGAGCAAACAAAGTTCATTCTCTCTCTCTCTGTGTTCGTTCGGCTTTTTCTTGCCGTTCTTGTTTACCATTGGGAGAGTTTCTTTCGCTTCCGGCTTGATCAAACGAGCTTGTTTTACTTGTTCTAAGCAGACTCTTAGAAAATATGTTCGTAGTAAACATTAGGTAAAAGTTAGTAACTGCTTGTCACAACATGCAGTGCGTTCTTATAGAAACTGCAGTTAGTAACGTAACTAGAGAGTTTTAGGAAACCGTTTCTGCACATCCGTGGGGTATTCTGCGCCCTCATGCGCAGCTCGTACCATAGGGCCCCTGATACTGTTTAGAATGCGCAAAAACGGCTCCATAAAACTTTAATCTACCTCGTGAAACTACTAATGGTTACTTACGACCTATTATCCTTCCCTACTATTAGCTAGTAACTGGCGCTAGCTCTCACAAGAACTACGCTCTAAGAAAAAATAAAGCAGTACTTTCTCTGTAAGAGGAGGGTTGGAAATATGCAAGATATTACTCCACAAAAGAACCAAATTTCCTCATACTTCGTACGCGAAAGACGTCTGTGTTTGCGTGTGGCGTTTCGAGGTCTAGGGTCACGTAGTGTGATTCATGTAGCTTCCACCAAATGGCGCTCAAAACGGGAAAAAACAAGAGTCGAAAATGGGCCGCTTGCATTTACCTCGCCATTCGAGCTCTAAATATACGGCCATGCAGAAATATGCGATACAATACACTGACATATAAAAGCAGGAAACACGAACGAGAGCAGCACAAAGGCCAAACCAATGGCGAACTCTTCTTTTTTTATATTTTATTATGGCGCATTTTCCTCTAGAAATGCTAAGTTTCCTAGATCGCAGCATATGTGCAGTCTTATTTTTGAATTCGACTTATATCTCTTAAATCAGAACCTTCAGAAAAGTCAGAATTAATTAACTCAAAATCTAATAATTAACTTTTGATAGGGCAGATTGGGGAGGAATGGGACGGCGGGAGGAGTGGGACGGTTAACATATTTCTTCAGTTCATAGTTCCAAAAGTTAATGAACTGCTAGATTGATGACGCCATTGTAGCGGTATTTTCAACTCTAATGGAGTACCTGCTTGGTGTGGTGCACACGATTTGAGGCAGTGTTTGTCACTTCGGCACTCAAAAGTAAGTAACACACGTTCGTTTTGCCCGACTTTTGAACCAAACCGGTTTGGACAACGGCTGCAGTAAACTAACATTAACGAGATGTTTTAATAGGTTGTTTTTAACCACCTCTATTTTGAGCTTAACATCTTACACGTTGTCACAATTGGCGACTTATTGTGTGCAAAGAAGTTTGGGAGCAATGAGACAGTCTCTCAATCCTGCGTTTATAAAGATCGGTGCTCTGACAGGCAGTGCATGTTTAAGAGTTAACTGGTGATTATGGTTAATCATCTAATTTTAGCTGAAATTGAATTTAGGTCACCAATTATTTGTCTTGTGATAAATGTTATCGCACACTTAGTCCCAAATCAAAAGCCACATACTATTGAGGAGAGAAGACGACTGCAGTCGGGCTTCATGTCTGGTGAATACGCCATCCCGTCTGGCTATAATACTCACTAGTACAATTTTTAGCGCAATATGTCCCAATCCTCCTGGGGATGGTTAGAATGACGCACATTTTTCTTCTTGTAATTTCTTTTTCTTTACATTTCTAGAAGATGCAAACATATTCCAAAGCCGCGAAGCATGATTAAGAGAATAATGACATGGGCTTTACACAACAATGTGTGTGTGTGTACTGTGTATGTACTATCGCGGACAATATGAGCTGAAAAAGCGCTCCGGCCTGTGAACGTTACTACCTGCGCCGCCTGACGCATCGCTCCGCACACACGGCGCACCCTGAGGCCGAGATAAGTTCTCACTTGCACTCACTGCGCCGCTGCGCTCTTCCGGCCGTCTGCTAGCGAAAATATTGGCCGACGGAACCACCATCACGACGCCTGTGCTATGCAGCCCGATGTTAACGTTTTCAGCTATCATGAATTTCAGTGCATTTCAAGAAAGCGCCAAAGCTGAAAATGCGTTGTCACGCTCATATCTCCTTGAGGAGCACTGCCTGACAGAGCTGCCTTGGCCGCCAAAGGAGCCGATCTGAATATCATCGAACGCGTTTGGAGGCGCATCAAGATAGCCATGTCACGGGAATTGTGGAAATTGTGGGAAGCGGTGAGACGTGACTGAGAGAGGCTTCGGGCCGAGCCAGACTTCTTGGCCGCGGT
The DNA here is from genome assembly GCA_037355805.1 of Ixodes ricinus. Lineage (NCBI taxonomy): Eukaryota > Metazoa > Arthropoda > Arachnida > Ixodida > Ixodidae > Ixodes > Ixodes ricinus. The sequence continues at coordinate 24,774 of JAZHYW010038896.1, read as the reverse complement.
CTATGAATCCTTACCAGACAGGATGAGAGCCGTGGACGCGGTATTACCTTCCATCGTAAGCTTAGTGCGACTCAGAACCTCATGAACCGGACTTCTGCTGAGTGGATCAAAGCTACTGCTACGATCGCAACACAGCGTTTGGCGCCGTTAAACAGCGGATACCTTTGAGTGGTGCGTCCTTGATCTCGATCATCTTGTATAGTGCAGTTGAACTTCCACGCCGACTATAAAACTTTTCTGTCTGACGTTTTCCTCTGCGAACATTCCTTCGATGAACTTTCAAGCTCCTTTTCCTGGCAAATATATGACTGTTTGTTGCACTTTATAAAGACTAGGAAGTTGTAAATAAAACACTGATGTCTTATCAGCACTTGTTTTGTTGGAAATAAACACGTGGGCCGAGTAACAAAGCGAATATTATTTTGAACCTTTTCATCTTAGTCAAGGTTACAAAACCTCCGTAGTAACGTATATGGTTACCGTCGTTTCTTTGTTACGCAGCTGTGCTCAATAAGAAAAGAAGTAACAATATTGGAGCCGGACTAAATCCCATATACAAATTTTGGCCCATATTTCACAATATCCTACTTTGTGCATGCACTTCATCAAAAAAAAAAGAAAGCCTACAGCGTCTTTTGATGTGACTTCCAAGAAACGATAATCGCAGCGGCAATTTAAGATACTTCAACATGTTTCCTTATCAGTCAGTTTTTTGACGTGATTTAACAGGATAGAATCGAAGTAAATCAATCGCGAAAAAGGAACGACAAATGTAACCTTCTGCCCCCCCCCCCCCTCTGCTCCCTGCCGGCCTACCACACACATGCGAGCCGCGCGCTGTCGCACCCGCCGTCTTGCTCTCAGACGGCCGGAAGAGCACAGTGGAGCAGCGAGCGCAAGTGATAATTTATCTCGGCCTCAGGGTGCGCCGTGTGTGCGTAGCAAGGCGACAGGCGGCGCAGGTAGTACCGTGCGCCGGCCGGAGCGGCTGTTTCAGCTCATATTGTCCGCGATAGTACAGACTATGCCTGCTGCATGGGAGGCGAAGCGTCTAATAAAGTTGTTTTTATTGTGTCAAGTCGGCGTCATTATTCTTTTAATTTCTTGAAGAGTTAGAACAAAATGCTGTTTATCTGATGAGAAGGGTTTTCACGCTACATTTAGGACCAATAAACTTGTTTCTAAATACCTATTAAACTACACAAAAAAATACTGTATGAAAACTCTCCCATTTTCCCACACCCTTCCCTACTGTTTTGATGACTCATGTAAAAATGCAGTTTAGCGGGGACTTCTTTAGACCCTACGAAACAAGTTGTATAACTAAGTATATAGTTCGACCAGTTTAATTGATATGATATTACGAGATGCTGGACCTGTATCCAGTGGCGTCACGAGGGTCAGCGGCACCCGGGGCGGCAGTCCGCCGGCTCGCCCCCTTCCCCCCCCCCCCCCTCTGCGCACGTGGCCCGCCGCGACACCGCCCTGAGCGCTGCACCCGGAGGGGTCCGCCCCCCCCCCCCCTCGCCTCCTTGTGACGCCACTGCCTGTATCCAAACTGGTCTCCTAGTATAGATACCAGATCTGTATTCATACAGGACCAGTGCGCGTACAAGACCTGTATCCCTACAGGACCTGTGTGCCTACAGGTTTTGCTCTACTCACACTGGTTCGCCCGCTTAAGAGAACGCATAAAGCTACCTAAGTGAAACATCTTAAAAAATAAATCTTTCACCGCCAGTGATAAAAAAGGCCTATCAACAATGAAATGTGCAACGAAAGAGGCCTGTCTACAACGAATGTGCAACTGGCCAGGCAAAAATTCTGGGTCTGTGGATAGCTTTTGCAGAGAGTTTAAGCAATATACCAGTCTTAATTTGGTGATTTATGCGCGCAAGTAGTGGTGTGCAAAAATGAAAAAGATGTAAAGGGGTAGAGTTTGACGTTCTATAAAATATAGCGCAAGGACGCACATGGTACGCGGATTAAGACTGAAACAGTGCTACTTTTTACACTAACGTTGAGCGTAACGAAAATTAAAGGTGCATCGAAAGCTCAAGCTAGTACACATATGCTGCTTTGGCAGTTATGTTTTTAATGTTCATATCACTTTATTAGCCTCAGGTTTGGAGTAAGTTGTCTCCTCATTGCTTCCAACAGAAAGAAGGAAACATTCCGACTCTGGTTCGATAGGAAAACTCCACCTGCTGACAACTACCAATCATCTCGGTGACGATTATGAGTATTCACTGCATGCCAACGGTCGCGTGCTTAGAACGAGTTTTTCCCACGTGATTTCATACAATCACAATTGTTCTTGACAAACAACATTGTTTACTCACTCAAGCGGCCACATGAGAAGTTTAAAATATTTCGTATTGATTGTGGCACACTTGGCAAGTAGCATAGATTTTTTTTTTTACAACCCGCGAAATAGAATGCACCTGGGTTTTGTCGGTCTTTAATGCATGTAGCACACAAAAGAGCACGAGCTGAGTCGCAGTGGGAAACGAAAGAAATAATGATAAACAAGTGTGTAATCCGTGAAAACTGAGGGCATTGCACATATGCAGAAGGTAAGCTTTGTTTCACTAAATACATTACCAGTAAAGTATTTAGTTTTATCGTGCGAGCGAAGCGGTACATACAAGCGCGAGCATGCTGCCCTGAACTACTCTTCCAGTGAACTAATGCTCTGTTCAAATTACGGAACTCGCTTTTATAGCTATTGGTGCGCTCAACCATTTTTAAACACATGTATATTCACATTCTCTTATTTTATATCTTTTTATTAAGTGTGCCCATGTTTGTTTTTTTGTCTTTGGCGTTCAGGTGTCATTTTCTTAGTTACATAATATTTTTCCAGAAGTCCGACAACTATAGTCTGTTTCATCATAAGTAAGAGTCGCATAATCGAAGATGTACACACACAAAAAAGAACGCGAACTCGTGAACACAGATTAAAAATGCAGTGTAACAGTGCATTCAAGATTAGTCATTAGCTTTACAGAGAGCAGGAGTTTCGTAGGGCAACATTGTTACCCGTTATAGGTCATAAAAAGTACAGTAAAACTGTTCGCTCATGGTCTTTAACGTGCATCATGCAGTGTATGTGATACAAGATCGCACGACCGTAGGATGCAGATGGGCGACAGAACCTAGGATTCCTGCTAAAGATCTTCATAAAGGTAATTTTACAAGTACCGCCAACTATGGCTATGGAAACGCGCACGACACGTGCCACAAGCGGGTGCTCCACTGCCATTCGCTTTCAAGAGCCAGTCATTTTAGTGCTGCGCCGCCATTTGCCTCCAAGGTCCGCTCGAGACACGGGCCTCGTGCACTGGCACATTTTACGTTACCTGAAAGACCAACGCAAACACATCGAGGGGCTTTAGTCCCTACAGGTTCTGCAGCGTGCAGCTCCGTGCTTTAAACGGAGCTCGCCCTCGCGCATTTCTCCATGTGCTCTGATCTGCGGTGCCACAACACCTTCGGCCAACGATACCCCACCGTACCGGTTTAGCCTAGTGAGCTAAACAAAATGAGCTACGCTTAGAGTACCGGCACTCTTTTCCCGATATTGTTGTAGGCGGCGCCATCTTGGTGGTTAGCACAAAGCAAACACAGCTGCCGATCGTCATGTTTCAAAAGTGCGACTTCCTCAGTATTAGTTTCGGTGTTAGGAAGCTCACGTAATATTGCTTTGCTTTGTCACGAACTGTTTAAACATTTGTGGAGGACAGAAAAGCGTTTTGCTGTGATTTCAGATAAAGCTTCAGATTACTGAAAACAATTGTTTCAAGCACCAAGATGTGTATTAAGCGTAGCTTATTTAGTTGCTCTAGTTTAGCCCGACCGCATAGGCACAGAAAGAGAACGAACTGCTTGACTTCGCGCTCTTGGCACTGATTCACTGGTTTCATCAGCCCGTAGCATTGGCTGCGCTCCAAACTAAGGGAGCAAAGAAAATATTTAGATCTTAGGGTTTCATAAGCCAAACCAACAAAAATCACTTAACACGCCCCAATAAAAAAAATGCGGGTTTATTTTGACTAACTGGAGATATTTTGACGTGCAACCGAAATCTCAGATTGGCCTCCGTCAGATTGCAGGCATCTCGGCCGATATTTAAACCCGACAAATATGGAGTCATGGGCTGGTGCGTTGGCTCAGAGACACTGAAACGTTGTGATGATTTGTGTTTGTTTTTATATCATTGCCACTTAAAAGCCACCGGAGTGATTTTTGAAACAAAATATAGCCGAACCATTCCGACAACGCATAGTTTTATTGCGAAAATTATTTTTGAAAGTGATAAAACATTCAAATGTTTTCGCATACGTGGCGAAATCTCAAATAGCGGAATCCCTTTCATGGCGCCTATTTTTTGGATCGTGTCAGGCATGTGTACCGACGCACAGTAGAACGCGCGCAAAAGCAGCTCTGGTGCTCCCGCCGCCTCGCGCTTGTCGTTCTGACAACTCTGGCTTGCTCACTGCTGGGCATCCAGGCATCTGACACCCTGACATCTGGCGCTTTTTTTGTCTTTCATCGTGGCGTTCCAAGCGGCACACGACAGAAAAAGCACATCAAGCTATTCGTGAACACGTGTCGCCATCTGTATTTTATATTAAGAAACTGCAATTTGCCGTAACTCAAATGGGAAAAGTTTGGGGTCTAATAACATTCTTAACGCGTAATATATCATCATGGAAGTTCTGGAAAATGTAATATCGAAGGATGCTTCATAATTTAATGTCTCGTAAATTTGATTAGTTTGACGAGATATCGTTTTTATAGCACCATAAAATAATACCGTTTTAAACTTTATTTTTTATTTTAAATTATACATCATTTGTACAGTTCATTGCTTACTTTATTTATTGATTATATCAAAGCGAACGCTCACGTAAAATCGTGGACGATGGGATGTTATAACACGAGAAATTATTTTTTTAAATATTAGAGGCTGTGGTCTATTAAAAGCAGAATAATTACCTGACTAAAACTAATCGCAATATCGAGACTTTAAACTATCGTTGAAAAACAGTTCTTTACTTTGACATTAACTTTATAATTGTATTACACATAAAAAGAAAGTTATAACCCGTCACAAAAAGCACCAAAGCGTCATGCAGGGTGGGGTTGCACCTTAAATATAGCTTGCCGCCGACGGTCGCCAGCGAATTAAGTACGCTGAAACCCTGATACCAGGAAAGTGCACAGCACTCCTCGGTGGCGCAGCGCAAAGTCGGTGCAACATCAAGGACAGAATCGCCACGCCAATGTGCCGCGGCGAGCGCCTCGACGTGTCACCTCACGTTTTATTCGATTTTTTTCTTCTATAGCGTTCGTCCGCGAGGGTGTGGCCGTCTGGCGTCAATTTCTCTAAATTTTTCACTCGCAGTCCCGGTCCAGGGCTGCCAGTCGGAGGGAAAATTTTCCAAGTTAGGGTAATATTCGGGTCTATGTGGGAATAAGCAAAATCTTGCTAGTTTGAGGAAAATATTGGACACCGTATATATCTGGAAATTTAAGGTTCGTTATAATTTTTTTTCGAGATAATATCGAATTTCAATGGCGCTGGCTACATTTGGGTTATTCCCTCCTTTCGTTTGGCGGTTAATTGTGCGACCCTCTGGCAACACTGAGGAGCACTCGAACAACTTTTTTCAGCAAAATCAGTTTTCAACGCCGCCGTGAAATAATAGAGGAAAGGACCAGTCGACTCGCAGCTTCTGAGAGCGCCACTGTGCCTTCTCGGAAAAGAAAGCTTGAGCACAACAAAAAAATACTGCGATGTCTGGAGATACAGACACGATGTACAAGGTACAAACTTACATTGACTTATAATATTTCGTGAAGTGCAGTGCACTAAATGGTGCTTCCTGTTTGTCGTGTTTCATGGGTTCGATTTTATGAACTCTAGCTTGTGTTATTTCTTTCGTTTTGGACTGACTGTTATAAAAAGCGCTACATAAGTTATTAAAGCCGTACCATGTTCTGATGACGGACATAACGTCTAGGGTGAAGATAGGGCTTCATTCGTCAGTTTGAATCTCCCGCGGAAACAATGCCCCTCCCCTTGCTAGATTTGCTTTGACAACTCTTTTGGCCCAATGAACTAGGTTTTGTTAAACGTTCGCGAGGCGTAAAGGCTACATAATATATCTTTTATCATAAAAAGTAAAGAGAAGCAAACAAGCAATGAATATTTAGTATCATATAATTACTTGGTCAAACAGTGTAAATTTCGACAGAAATAGGGAAAGTTCAGGCGTCCGCAAGGGTAATTCTAATTTTCTGTGTCCGCAGTCCTGGGTCCCACACAAATGAGCACCGTGGACGTGATTTTAGATGGAGTACCGAAGTGGGTCAAAATTCCCCACGCATAATTTACCCAATATTGTCTGTTCAGGAAAGAGTACACACTAAACATCGTAACACCCTTATGGGTGTAAATGGCTTGTCCTATAACTAACACCCTTATGGGTGTAGCAAAACGCCCTAAGAAAAGGGCGTTATTACGAACACCCTTAAAATAGGGTGTGATTCCACTGTACACCTTTTTTTAGGGTGTTATGACTGCGCAGTACACCCTCTAAATTGGGTGTACCAACGCCAGAAAGCAAAATAAAAAAAAGACGCGATGACCAACACCCATAAAGTAGGGTGTAGTAACCCAAAGGAGTGCACGAAAAATTGACTGCAAAGGAGTCGAAACATGCCTGGTTCACTTTTTATTTTTCGATCAAGGTTCTACCAGGTTCTACTAAATTCTCTATAGACGATTGCAAGCAGGTCACCTGGCCGCAGCCATGCCTCTGCTTATGCGGGCAAGTGCGTACAATTACAAGCTTGCAAAAGGCAAAGCTACGTTCACGCGCACGTCATCAAACTTGGCGGGCAAGACTGAAAGAAATAGTTCCCCTTTATCCTCGCAATTTCACCACGACCAAAACGCTTCTGAACCAGTGGTGGTCCGTGCGTGTAATGTTATGAACATTCCAACCGGATATTGTTTCATAACCCCTTTAAGTTATACAACCGAAGGCCCTAGTTCAATCTCCAACTTTACTTTTCTTGCAACATTTATGCTTTCTAGCACTGGTGACGTGGACAAAACTGGCAGGCTTGCAAAGATAGAACGACCTGGAGTTGCTTGGGACGTAAGCGGCAGTTCATGTTTGTAACAGTAAAATGTTCTATTGAGACGGAAGCAGGACTACTATCAGAAGCATGCTTGCAGAGTACTTACAAATAAAAGAGTGATCTCATGTAATCCGTGAGAGGTGCATAATCCGATTCGGGCAGCACAGAACAATCCACAAACACAATGTCGAGGATGAAGGCGGTCGCTCACATTCAACGGAAGTTTCGTGGTCGCTGATTAACAGCTCTCTGTCGTGATAGGTGCGTAATCCGATTCGGGCAGCACAAAACAACGGAAACACAATGTCGAGGTTGAAGGCGGTCGTTCACATTCAGCGGAAGTCTCGCGACCGCCGATGAGCAGTTCTTTGTCGAAACGCGTCCAACAAACACAGCACAATAATTCCATGGACTCCGACGAAATAAACCACCATTACCAAAAAGTTAGCATGAACCTATTCCGGCCGTTCAAGACGAAAAATCACGGCTGCGACTGCAACGCACGAAAAACAGTAGAACACTGACGCCTGACGGGCGCTTTTTAGAAACCGGACCTACGTGGCCCCTACAACGCACCATAAATAACTTGGCATACGGCAAGGACTACGGCCCCAGTGAGCCCATCAGCGCGCAAGAGCGAGTCACGTGACAAATTTTCGTCCAAGCGTTTGTTTCCTACGGAGAGCGGTCACGTGTTTCGCGCCGCCCCTCTGATTTGATAGAAGCGGCCTTGGCACTCGTTCACAGCCACACGAAGACACAGAAGAAGGTGTGGAGGCTTATCAGAAGACGAGGTCAAAGGGGGTTGGACAAAGCAGTTAATCTCCCTCTGCTTCTTTGTATGACCACCTGCACTGCCCGGGGAGGGTCGCGAAATGGGACTCGTCTGGAATTGCTTTGCGTAGTACAACCTTGAGCGCATCAAACTGTCACTCATGTAGAAGGGCATGCTCTGGTGCGGACCGCGAGAACACAAAATAAATACAAAAAAAAATTCGAAAGCCGTCGAAGTAAGGGACAAAGCTAAGACGCTGAGAGCATGAAACAAAAAGAGACGCGGCTTCACGTATAACAAAAAACAATAACAAAAAAACGTCGGGACGCTAGATATTTTGGTGTCATTACGCAGAGATAAGAGTCGTGAACCCTAGCGGGGGTGTCATGAATCCGGCACTTTCGATGGTCTTGCGACATTGTTTCTTCAGAAGTGCACACAAAAATGAAATCTCAGTGAAGGTGCTAGCCTGTAAGTAGTGCGTAACCCAGTCAGGTGAGTTTGTAATACCCGAAATGAAGGCGCCACAGTTTGTCCAAGGCTTTATCGCAGGAGGTCTTTCTCGGGTTAAAAGTAAGCAGATTCCGTTTTGCTCAATCTTGTTTTGTTTTGTGGTTTAACGTCGGATTTTAGGCAGACAAGAAATAAAAATACCTCGCCGGCATAGCCGATTCACGCAGGACACTCTTGACACTCAACCAAAAACGGCGCCGCGTACGGTATGTCAGGATGGCGTCGGCGCGACCCATCCCATTTTTCACCAATATTGGCCAGACCAAAATAGTATCGGCACAATCTTTCCGATATAATTCCATAACGGCGCAATACTGTGTGCTGCCTCGGTTGTATATTTACACGTCTTCGTTCATTTTTGCTAGCGGAGATTATTTATTTAAAATCAAAGTTGAACTGATAAAACTGATGCACGCGCGACACGTAATTTTCGGCTCGTGTCGGACGGAGAATTCAATCGGAGTTGCAAATCTATTTTCTAGAACGTCGTAATCATACGCCACTTCATGTGGCGATTAATTATACTCGATGCTTGTACCGCCGTACATCAGCAACAGCTTCACCAAAGCAGTAGACATGAACGGCTATGAAATCATGGGTGTATTTGAAAGCATCACCATTACACCCCTTTCACATCGTGTGACTGAAGGGCGTAAAATTCGCCCAGACACCCTTTTTACACGATTCTGGACACAATTGCTACAAGTAGGGCGTAAAAAGGGCGTGTAATGGGTGTAAGACGTCAGCACACCCTTTTACACCTACCGATATTCAGAAATCGTGTAAAAATGGTGTAAAACGGGTGTTTTTCCTAACTTACACCCTTCTTACACCATTTTTACACGCTTATGGGTGTTACAATGTTTAGTGTGTACCACGAGACAAACGTCGCGCCACGGTGTCATTGAAACGCCTCACAGCGCTTTTCACGAAGTTCATAAATTTCGGACGCTCTTTGCCACCGCAGCAATTACCGGTAATCGCGGCGATGGTACGAAGCATCACTGTGACAAAAGCTAAGGAATTCATCGAGTGCCGTGGCGAGGACTGTTCGTTTTCGCAAGGTCGCCATCTGGATAAACTGCGCGTCTGCTATTCCCGCCGTCTCCTTGATTCCAGCTCTTAGCCGGAATGCCTCATGGGACTGCACCCGGTGCACCGTTGATTTTCTTGGTGCACGTTGGGGCAACGAAAAGCCGCACCGAGAGGGTGTGCTTCGTTGATCGAGGACGTCCGGTGCGCACCGGTACAGATGATCGAAGAGACTATAAGTATGACTCTCCACCGATGGTCGCCTGCGGGCTAAGTATGCTGGACTGAGCATGATTTGGAGCCGTCATTACGTATGCTGGACTAAACATGACTGGGCATTTATCTATCGCATTAAAATATTCGAGTGCATTTTGTCTACCGCAATAACGTTTGTCACCGCGACAACAGTTCGGTACTTGCGTAATTCTAGAGTATTGGGGCGCCATTGCCGTTTCTGCGCCACATCCTTGTGGTGATTCTGAGGACTCTCACACCATTTTCGCTTTCGATCTTGATTCGGCTCCCATGACTCATCCATACTTCGTCTACGACGAGCCTCCTGAGCACGCCGTAACTAAAATTCGAATTTTTGGACCAGCTACGAAGTTCCAAGGTCTAGCCATACGGCGTGCAAGTTCGTCTGCAGGGGTGGTCGTGCGCATGCGCCAGCACAACGGGGTGTCGACTACGCGGAGCGCAAGTTCGTCTGCTTCTTGCACAGGGGTTGCAATGATGTCAGAACGCCGAGCTCTTATTGGCTGATTAAAAAAATACTGCAAAGACATCAAGGGATCTAGCGTTGAGGTCTACCCACTAGCCTTTCAATCAAAGCGAATCAGTGCTCGGCGTCGTTTTTACGTCACCACAGCTCCTGCGCAAGGAGCAGACGACTTGGTCTCCGCAGAGCAATACCACCAAAAGACAAGGTCTGCGCCTTTCCTCCCCAAATATAATCACTCCAGTAACCAATAAGGTGAGAATGGCAGGGAGGTATTTTTAGTTTTCCCGCCTTTAGCGCGAGATTCGTACCTTAGACAGCGCTTTGACGTCTCGAGGATCTCGAGCGCCCGCACTGCCAAAGCACAGTGGGAAGCATGAAGCGCGTGGTGGAGGCTGGGCGATCAAAAGTCATGCCCTGCCTTTCTAATTCTGTCAGTGACTATACCACAAAATATACATCAAAACGCATATATTGGTGTTTGGCGAGTGTTTCATACCGAATGCGCCCCTTCGACACGATATATATTATGGCGCACCGTGCATTCACGAGGGCGCCTATCAAACCATTTAGCCGTCTTGGCTGCGAGGCAGCTATTCAGTTGCCTCGCCTCAGACACGATCACGTGGTCGTGTCGCCGCGGGGTTGATCGGGATCTCGAATTCGGCTCCCGACGGGCCGCTTTCTCTCCTAGCCACTGGATGGCGCTGCAGGCGCCCCATGGCGGGCGAGGAGAAAACCTCCTCGCCCATCGGTCGATCTAGTCGGGTAACCGCGGGAGGCAAGAGTCTCTTAGGATTCCGAGACGGCAGCGGAACCAGGCAAGTGTATGCGACCGGATCTCAGGCAATAGCGGGACACGAGGCCTAGGGGCCCTCTTTGTGTTAAGCTTTGGGCTTAACGTACGTTTGTAAATATTTGAGTAATGTCGCGTGTGTTTGTAGTATAGATTGAGTGTTTTGTAGCGTTGTGTTTTTATGTACCAATAAACGGGGAGCGGAATCCCGCTCCCGTGAAAGAACCAGGCTGGACTCGGGTTGTTGACGGACCACGTGGGGAACGGCGTATCGGCGGCGGTACGCGAATTCCCACAAATGCCCAAATTGGAGCTTCTGAGATCAGCTTGTTGGGATTCCGGATCGAGAGAGGAAAAGTTTCCTCCGACGCGCACAAGTTGCGGGCGATCTTGGAGTTCCCAGTCCCTACCGATGTCGGGGGAGTGCGCCGTTTTCTCGGCATGATAGGATACTACCGAGCTTACATCCCGAACTGCGCAGCCATGCAGGCACCCTCACGCAATTGCTGAGGAAAGCGGCTCCCTGGAGCTGGGAGGCGCCGCAGGAGGAGGCGTTCCTCCAGCTGACCGAAGCCTTGGCGCGTACAGCATCCCTCAAACTGCCAGACCTGAATAGGCCCTTCACGATCCAGACGGACGCCAGCGACCAGGGTCTCGGCGCGGTACTCTTGCAGGAGGCAGAGGAGAGATCCGACCGGTGGCATTTGCCAGCCGGGCGCTGAACCCGGCGGAGAAGAACTACACGGTGAGTGAGCGCGAATGCCTCGCCATCATTTTCGCTCTCAAGAAGTTCGATCATTATGTCGAGGGGACGGAATTCACGATCGAGACGGACCATATGGCCCTCGCGTGGCTCTCCCGAATCAAGGAACCCGCCGGAAGACTGGCGCGCTGGGCCTTGACACTGCAGAAGTACGAGTACCGAATTCGGTACCGGAAGGGCACGACAAATGTGGTGGCCGACGCGCTCTCCCGCGCACCCGTGGATCCCCCACCGAGCGAGGCAGCAGACTACGGAGGCGGTGCCATCCACCGGGAGACGGGAAATCCCGCCTCGCGCTCCGCTCCCCACTGTGGCGGCGTCGCGCAGCTGGCTGAGGCGATTACCTCACTGGGACCGGCGTTCAACCGAACGGAACTGTTCGAAGCACAGCAGAGCGATTCGTTTTGTCGCGCTATCTTCGACCGGCTCAGGCAAGAGATGGATCCTGACCAGACAGGCGAAAAGACGCTCCGGCACTCCGGAACACCGAGAGGGCCAAGCGCCACCGCCCAGGAGTCAGACATTGAAGCAGGTGAGCTGGAGTCTTACCTGATCGATGGGGACGGCGTCCTGCTGCGCTACTTTCCGGAAGAGAGCGATTCAAGTGAGTCGTTCAAGACCGTGATTCCCGCGATCTCAGAGTGGCAGCGCTGCGTCACTACCACGATGCGGACGGTCACGGCAGTGCACCGAAGTCGTGGCATAAGCTGCGCCGTTTCGCTACCTGGCCGGGCATGAAGGGGCAGCTGTGCCGGTATGTCCGGAGCTGCGCCGTGTGCCAAGAGCGCAAGCCCAGGGGGGGCAGACCACCCGGCCTGCTCGAGCCGATCGTGAGTACGCGGCCATGGGAGATCGCGGCCTGCGACTTGATGGGACCCCTGCCGCGGTCAAGCGGAGGCTATCAACATGTGTTGGTAGTAACCTGCCACTTCACCGGATTCGTCGAGATGTTTCCAATGCGGAAGGTGACAGCCAAGGGAGTCCTGAGCAGGCTGTCCGAGGTCTGGTGCCGCTACGGGTTCCCCGAGAGACTGGTGAGTGACAATGCCTCGATATTTTGCTCGAAAGTTTTCGCGGCAACCTGTCAGGCCCTCGGGACTAAGCATTGTAAGACTTCGTGTTACCATCCCCAAGCAAATGTGACCGAGCGGCGGAACCGCGACATTAAGCCGCTGCTCGGGGCGTATGCTCGTAAGCAGCGGGACTGGGATCTGCACTTGGATTCGATTTCGTTTGCATTGCGGTCCAACCTCAACCGCAGCACTGGGTTCACACCCGCGCTGCTGAACTTCGGCAGAGAACTCTCTACGCCGACCGATGCAGTTCTTCGCCCGCGACCGAGCGCGGCCAGAGCGGTGCCCTCGCACGAGGATTTCGCGACGCGTACAAGAGAGCGCCTGTTGCGGGCGCTGGACGCCGCTCGCGGAAACAGGGCTCGCGCGCACGCGGAGCAGAAGAACATCTACGACAAAGCGCACCGCGATGCGCAGTTCGAGGTGGGCGACACCGTTCTTCGGCGAAGTCACGTTCAGAGCGATGCGAGCAAGTTCTTCTCGGCGGCGTTGGCCCCCAAGTGGGTTGGCCCCTTCGTCATCGATTCCAAGAGGTCCCGACTGACATACACGCTGAGGGACCAGAATTCTGATCTCGTCCGCGGGACAGTTCACATCGGCGAACTGAAACCCTTTTCCCCAGGGAAGGGGATGAGCCGGTCAAGCGGCCGCAAAGGGGCATTCGCGGGCACCAACGATCTCAGGATATCCTGGGACCACCGCGGCACAGCTACACACACGCGTAGCCGGAGGCAACCCGACGGGATCGGAACCTCGTAGAGTGCGTGGCCCGGGAAAGGGAAGAAGAGGGTGAACGATCCGAGATCGGCGTTCCCGGCATTGTTTTTTTTCTTGTTTTCTTGGTGGATGGGGGGGGGGGCATCCGCCTCGGTACCCTCAGTGTTTTTTTCTTTGTTTTGTTTTTGCTTTCAATGTTTTTATTTTTGCGCACGGCGTTCAGCTGGTAAACTGTCATCGGCCCTGCGGCTGCTGCCTGGAGACGCAACTTGGTGTGCACCGAATGGTCCTCTCCTGGGAGACGATGAAATGATGAGTCACCGTTTGGACAAACACCAGCCTCGGGCTGAACTCCTCGTCTTCGGGCAGCGTAGTCCCCGGCCGGAACCACAGCTCGGGGAGCCTCGTTGGACGTCCGCGACGTCACGCAAGACGCCGGGTGCAGTTCTCAGTGAAATTGGACTTCCAGCCCGCATCGTTCCGGGAGGGCTGTCGCAGCTGGGTCACAACCACTCCATGGGGGGCCAGTCTCATGGTGGCCAGGCACACTGTTCAAGGACCCTGTTGCGGAGGCCGCCGCCAAGCCGAAGTCGACACAGTCTACTGTGAGGCAGACTTGGACGTAGTTCAACTACTCTACTCAAACTACTGTAGTTTAACTACTTTTCCGAGTAACTTGGTAACTTTCAATTACAACTTTATTTGGGTAATTAGTAGTTTAACTTACCTACATTTTTAGGTAACTTCTACTCAAATTACTAACTACTTTCGAAATCTAGTGCTAATTTTGCTCACCACAAAAGTTTGAGCGCAGAAATAAAACGCCGGCAGCTGAAGTGGCATTTGCGGGAAGGGGCCCCCTCCCATTCCGTTCCCACAAGCGTCCTTGGGCCAAGGTGTCGACGAGCAGCCAAAACAGAACACCGGCACGCACGAACACAGAAACAGATGCTTAACCAGCCTTGGTCGGGTATTGACCTAATCCGGTAATGCACGCAGGCACCGCACCTCCAGCTGCAACCGTGAAAGACGGAGACCCTCCGAGGATTGTTGCTGTTTTCATGTCTGCCTTTAGTGAGTTCTGACTCAAGCGGTTTGGGGGTTCCACGGGTAGGCGCCACTGGAATGACCTCGCAGCTGGGCACCTGTTCCAATGGTCGCCTCGTCGTCTGCGCATACTCCCTTGCAAAGCCGGACTTTCCCGCCCACAAACGCAGACACAGATAATCCGTTCATGGGAGCAGCTTCCCGCTTCAAGCTACAACTGTACGAGCGACGATGCTTGTTCACGTAATCCTTCGCGTCCTTCCAAAACCTTAGAGGCCGGCAAAGATTGCGAGTCACCCTTGGGAAATCCTTTGTTGGGCCCGGCGTCAGCGGCAAAGTATACTTCGTTTCATCTTTTGTTAAAAAAAATATATTTTCTTCAGTAGCGTACCACTAGCCCCGCAACTAAACGCGCAGTCGTCCGGATGATCTCATCGTCGTGGCGCGAGACTTCAACTTTGACGGTCAGGTGCACTCGCTCAGCGTACTCTCCGAACGTCGTGGGAATAAAGAGGGGCCAATCATAACAATCTCAACTTGCCGAAGAAAGTAAAAAAATAAGAGTTTTTCTTTTATTTTTATAAAAGCCCCTCTAGCCGAGGCAAACCTCACATGTTTCGTCATGGACACCGAAGATGCTGACACTCGCTTTCCCGACCCTGCACAGCTTGTTTCAGAATTTCCGCGCTGCCGTTCCATCCAGCGCTTCGTGGAACGTCTGTTTAGCTTGGCTTAGTACGTCTTTAGAAGGAAAAGGGGAAAAATCTCCGATAAGTACTTTGAAAGTCAATTGCTTCTGCGAGCGATTAAACTATTTTGGTGAAAACGCAAGCCATCAAATGACTGCATTTATTTTAGGCTCGCGGGGTTTTCACGGATCAAAACTGCTGTTCATTTTGCTACTACAAAATACAAAAAGTAACTTGAAAGTAACTTCAAAGTAACTCGCTACTTTTTACAGTAGTTAGTAGTTTACTCAATTACAATTACGAATGTGTAATTTCTACTCTACTCCAATTACTTTTGGCGTCAATACTCAGTAACTTAACTTAACTGCCTTTTTTGAGTAATTTGTACATGTCTGCTGTGAGGTGTGCGGTGGCCGCGAACTCCAGGCCTCAGGCGAACTGATGGACCTCAGTGAGGACGACCCATGGGACCAGTGGTGTGGGTGTGCGTGTGTGGGGGGGGGGTTTCCAGGCCAAACAAAGCGACGGTGTTCCCGAGCAGCCTAGCCGTACGTCGGAATCCCGGCGTACTTCGATTTTAGGAGGAGGGAGTATGGCGCACCGTGCATTCACGAGGGCGCCTATCAAACCATTTAGCCGTCTTGGCTGCGAGGCAGCTATTCAGTTGCCTCGCCTCAGACACGATCACGTGGTCGTGTCGCCGCGGGGTTGATCGGGATCTCGAATTCGGCTCCCGACGGGCCGCTTTCTCTCCTAGCCACTGGATGGCGCTGCAGGCGCCCCATGGCGGGCGAGGAGAAAACCTCCTCGCCCATCGGTCGATCTAGTCGGGTAACCGCGGGAGGCAAGAGTCTCTTAGGATTCGAGACGGCAGCGGAACCAGGCAAGTGTATGCGACCGGATCTAAGGCAATAGCGGGACACGAGGCCTAGGGGCCCTCTTTGTGTTAAGCTTTGGGCTTAACGTACGTTTGTAAATATTTGAGTAATGTCGCGTGTGTTTGTAGTATAGATTGAGTGTTTTGTAGCGTTGTGTTTTTATGTACCAATAAACGGGGAGCGGAATCCCGCTCCCGTGAAAGAACCAGGCTGGACTCGGGTTGTTGACGGACCACGTGGGGAACGGCGTATCGGCGGCGGTACGCGAATTCCCACAATATTTACATCTTACAATAGGTGTAATGTTTTTGATACACCTACTGAGCCTTCCAGAAAGAAAAGAAAGACAAGTATTCTGCGCAGGACAAGAAGTGGCTACTATTTTTCACAGTTTCGGTTTGGAATTTTAAAAACCGGGCAAACACCCCATCGCTATCAGTAGTGTCAACCAAAAGACAGCAGTCGAACCATGAAAGTAAGAAGCTTCTGGAGGAGACATGATGCCACCAGACGCGAAGCCGGGGATCACCCCCCCTCCCCTCCCCCAACGATGACCACAATCAAAAGACACCATGCGGAGCGCAAGTTCGTCTGCTTCTTTTGCAGGGGTTGTGGTGACGTCAGAAAGGTCTACGCTGATTGCATCTGATTGAATGATAGTGGATAGACCTCAAATCAAGCTGTTTTGAGGTCCACTCATTATCCTTCATTCAGAGCCAATCAGAGCTCGGCGTCTTTCTGACGTTACCACAACCCCTGCAAAAGAAGCAGACGAACTTGCGCTTCTCGTTGGACAATCTTGGGCACCCTCGGGGGCGTTCCTACCTACCGCGACTTCTGCTTCCGGCTTTACTTGGGATTTTTCGTTCGTCTGGCATGGGCCGGTATGTCGCCTCCTCTTATTCCTACTTCATAAGTCGAACGGACCGACGGACGTGCACAGCACACTTCAAAACCCCTATTGGCTTTTGGCGAGCAACTTGGAAGTTTCTGCGTTTCACCTTTGCTACAAGTGTTTTTCTATCCTTACAACTTCATAAATGGCTAGCTGAAGCGTCACACCTAATGAAGTAATGTTGCTCTCCTTTTAAAGGACCTTGCATTTCTCTGGTGTATACAATTTTCAAGAAATTAAATACATACAGCCTGGGAGAGCACTATGGCTACACGTAACGCTTATCAAGTTTTTTAATTGTTAGGGCGCGCTCTAATGGCAGAAATAACATTCAAATAGTCATGCTCAGTTGAATTACTCCACAAGTATCTTCATTTTTGCTTGCTAAAAAAGAAAAGGTTGCTACCACAGAGATATGTATTCCACAACAGAGTAAATGAACAACATTCGAAGTGTCATGGAAGCATTTTAAAATTTTTTGTTTTAAAATATCACTTTAGTTCGATGTGGGTCAAGGGTGCTTAGATCGTTGGGCAGAACCCAAGGTTATTTGGTCCAATGAAGTTTCCACGGTACATGTGTCGCATTGTACGGAAAAGGTGTGCGAAAGGAAAGACTTATTTAACGAACACAGTAATATTTCATACAGATATATCACAACCTTTAATTTGGAGCAGACTTTTATAATCATGCAGTTTTGCAATCTCAATAAAAATTTGTTAAATTTAGGAGAGGCACGAATGGCACTGTAATGCAAATTACTGTTATGACTTATTCATAAAGGCTATAAAAAATAAAAAACAATAACGATCCCCTATTGAAAACAATTTTTTACCAACATTTTATTTCCAGTAAAAAATTATTTTACTAGATTATGGGACTCCTCTCACATCCGGTAAAGCCGGATATTACTGGAATGTCACCGGATGTTTTACCGAAATTTAGTTTTCAGTTAAAATATATTTTACTGGACTATGGGACCCTTTCACTTCCATTAAAGCCGGATATTTACCGGTAGTCACCGGATTTACCGCAATTCACCGGAACTTACCCTTTTTCTTTTATTTTCGGACGTCAACGGAAGGCACTTAGGAAAAAGCCTGTGAACCGTGGGTGGAGTATGTTTACCAGATGCTGGACGATTTGGTAATAATTAAAACGGTTAATTCACATAGGCCTCAAAGTTCCATGTCTTTATTTCACAGGGTCGATACCAGTTAAACAATTTGCACAGATGTAGACAAAAGCAATCAGACCAAATTGGAACAACCGAGTTCGTTGTCGCAAAAATATCTTTCAAGGTACTCACAATGCCGCTGGGTAAATTCCTAGATGTACAGTAGTTCAACTAATAAAACCGAGCAGGTGCACCACACGGACAAACACACACACTGTCAGTGGCACGTCTTGGGAAAACAACAAGCGCGCGCCAACATTCCCCACCGTTGAAAATAAATCATGGGCACAGTCACTAATGCCGTCGCCGCGGGTGCACCACGCTGACACATACACACTGGCAGTAGCAGGCTTAGCGAAAACCACAAACGCGCGGAACGAACATCCGCCGCCCTTGAGAAATCACGGGCACAGTCACGGCATCTCCGGCGTCCTTTTCGCTCACTTGATGCCTCTGAAGCCGGACGGAAAAAGAAACGTAAAAAACAGGTCACTAAAAGTTATTTTTTATCCGCATACCCAGCTGCTCTGGAAGATACAGGTCGCACACATGGAACGGGAAGCCGACACTGGCTACGTTTACATGGATGTGACAGCAGCGCATCGGATCCAGTTGGCGAATCGGATCGGTCCATGTAAACGACTCGGATCCGATCGGATCCGGTCCGATCCGATCCGATCCGATCCGCTGGGACGGGGTGGTTTGAGATGGGGAATCCGAATCGAGACTCTCCATGTATACGCTAGCGGATCAAATCGAGGGCTCGAGCGAGGGATCACGGGAACGTTGCGTTGAATGCCGGTAGCGGATCCGGACGACCTGGACGACCAACATGGCGGCAGCGAACTCATCTAGCGGCAGATCTCCCCGTGTTGTTTTCACTCCCAAGGAGACGGCAACTTTCCTTGCTCTAATCAACGAAATGAGTATTAGCTCATTACTGGACTCGCGCCGGCAGCGCAACCAAGTGCACTTCCAGAGGTTGGAGGCAGAGCTGCGGTTGCTGGGATTTCAGTGGGACTGGTCCCAGCTCAGAACCCACTGGAAGAACCTCAAAAGCCGCTACTCAAAGGTAAGTTGAACAAAGAACAGGCTTTGGTAGTCCGCCAATATCAGCGATGTAACTGGCAGGAAGCATAAATTCTCGCGCGCCGAAAGGGAAACCTTGAAACGGCAATCGTGCGCTGCTGGCGTCCGGGAAAGGCGCGAGTGCGGGCGCTTCGAAACGGTGTGTGTGTTTGTCCGTGTGGACAAACAAACATACCGTGAGTGTTTGGGGACAAATACACACCGCGACCGCGACCAAAGTACCCTGCGCGCTCGCGCCCGTGATTTTACCGGCCCTCCACACACGAAGTACAAGCCGCACGTAAGCGATTTTTCCAAGCGAACGACAAGGCAACACGGTGAGTGCCCGGTGCCGCCCGCCCCTCGCTCGCCAAGGCTCGCAAGCGATTGCCGAGGCACGCGAGCGAAGCTTTCCACACATCTAGAACCGGTCGGCGCGACGAGCGTCAGCGAGCGATTCGCCTCGACAAAAAATCACCTTCATTTCGTTCAGCCTGACTGCCTAAGATCCCAATGTCATACGTAGGAGGTAAGTCGTACGCCTTGACCGAAAATAGCCATGCACACGACGCGAAACTCGTGAATAGTTACAACGATCCCACCTGCGCGGTGGCGGCAGCTCTCCAGTTTCCCGCGCGCTCCCGTCGAAGGAGGTCGCACGGAAATGGGCTCCCCGCGGAGCAGCGAGTACGGCCGCGTCCGGCCGGGTTTCTTCCGTCATGGCTACCACGTCGACTGAGTACAAGGTCATCCTGCCGCAACTGCCAAAAGGTCAGAACGCTCTCAACACTGTTATTCTGCACGGGGACCCTTCGGCACGACCGTACCGAATCGAGGACTTCGGGGACGCACTGAAAGGCGTGCTGAACATGGAGGAGATCGCCGGCCTGGGCCCTCTCCAGTTCAATCACGTTTGGATGGTGACCCTCCACAGCGCCGAATCAAGGGACGTTCTGGCCGCCACGTCGGAGCTGGTCGTCAAAGGGAAAAGATGCCTTGTCATTGACCCTAGCGTGAGAGAACTCACCGTGAAAGTGCACTGGGTGCCCATCCCGACACCAGACGAAGTCGTCAGACAACTGCTTACGCCATTCGGTCGAGTCAAGCGCGTGGAGCGTGAGATGTGGAGACGAGAAGGCTTCGGTAACCTGGAAACTACCACCAGGAACGTGACCATGATCCTGGGAGACGGCGTCGGCCCGGACAAGCTACCGCACCAGGGGAACATCGACGGTACGAAGGTGCTGTTCTCGGTGCCGGGGCGGCCACCCCTCTGCCTGCGCTGTGAGAGGGTCGGCCACATGCGGCGACAATGTGTGGCTCCATGGTGCAGAGTATGTCGTGGGTTCGGTCACGAGCCGGAACAGTGCACGCGATCATACGCAGACATGACCCGCGGCGCCAGGAGGCCCGAGCACTTTGGAGAGCAGCTTGACAATGCCGACATGGAAGAGTTGGTGACACACGCCGTGAGCCTCCCAAATGTCGTGGAAAACGTCGACGACCAGCCCTGTGGAGCCAGCGAGGGAGACAAGAGGACCGTCGGTGAAGCGGCGGCAGCAGTGGCCGGAGAGGCTACGGCCTCCCCTGCTCCCGTCGCCATTGAGCCGGAGGAAACGGGGGAAGCGACAGACCCGTCCATTCCCGCCGCCTTTGTTGACGGAGAACCGGAATGCGTCGCCGAGGACACGTCAGCCAAGGACACCGAAGGGTGGCAGCCGGCCCCAACGAAAAAGAAAAACAACAAGAAAAAAGCGACCCAGGCATCGGAGGAAGAGCGGGCGAACAAAATGAAGCTGAGGGGAAGAAAAACGAAGACCCCTCTCCCCCAGACGGAGTTCCCTCTCCCGCAGAAGACCCTCCCCCAAGCTCTTCTTGATCATCTCTCCACCCCCTCCCCCGAACTGAACATGGGTCAAGGCCCGCGAAAAGGTATTTTAAAAATTGGAACTCTAAATATGGTCAGTTTGATCACCTGGAAGCGGAAGCAGTGGCTCCTCGATTTACTAAATAGGGAAATGGTAGATATCGCTTTTATTCAGGAGACAAAGTTATCGACGCCAGAGATGGCCAAGTCATTCGTGCGCGCCTTCGGGCACGATTTTTACTGTATCCACACGCTCACAACGAGGTTTTCTGGGGGAACGGCGGTGCTCGTGCGGAAACGGGGGGATATTGCCGTTGTGGACCGCGACCTGGGCGACGATGGGCGCTGCGCGACGGCGGACTGCCTCATCGGTGACCAGCTAATACGGTTTATCTCGGTCTATGCTCCGAACAGCCTAAGCGAGCGACGGGCTTTCTTCGAGACGATGAGGCACATGTTGGACACCCCTGGGAACATCGTGCTCGGGGAGATTTCAACTGCGTGCTCAGCTCTACAGACAGGGCCGGTGGTGTTGCCGGAAAAGACAGCAGTGCCACTACGCTTCGCGACGTACTACGAGACAACGACCTGGTGGACGTCACTTCTAGGTTCCCGGGATTCACGCCGCGTTACACGAGATGGCAGGGAGGGTCCCATGCAAGGCTAGATCGTCTTTACGTTTCCGGCGGACTTCTCGCGGGGGCGGATTCTTACGGTGTCAAGATGGTGCCCTTCTCGGATCATGGCCTCGTCACCACCGAGCTGAGAAGCTACGTGGCAACTAAGCGTCGTGTGAGAGGGTCCTGGAAAATGAACATGGCCATCCTAGACAGCCAAGAGTTCTCAGCGAGGGTGCAGCAACGCCTGGAGAACTTCGGGAGGGTGGTGGACGCCTGCACGTGGGAGGCTTTCAAGGGAGAGCTGCGAGAGCTTGCCGAGGCCTTCTCACACAGCAAGGCAGCAGAGGCCAGACAGGAAGAACAGGCTCTGACGGGCACACTCCGCATCATACTCGAGGAAGAGGAGAAGAGGCCTGGCACCTTCGCTGAGGATATTCGACACTGCAAGACACGCCTTCAGGAGATGCTGGAGGAGAGGTTGCGGGGCGCTCAGGTGAGAAGCCGAGAGCTAAACCTGGAGGGCGAGACCCAGCCCACGAAGATTTTCCGGACCTTCGAAAGGAAGCGCGCGCAGGCAAACCACATCTCGAATGTGCGGTACGAGGGCCACCAGGTGAGCGGGCAGGAAGAGGTGGCTGCAGCTTTTGAATCGCACTACAAAAACCTCTTTAGCAAACAGGAATGCGATGCCAGCACCCACCACGTGCTCCTCCAGGAGCTTGCCACCGTCCCGGAAGATATAAAGGACTTAATAAACGCCCCAATCAGGGAGTCTGAGGTTCGGCGAGCCATCAAGAAGCTGTCCGGCAACAAAGCGCCCGGACCGGATGGAATCGGCGCGGAGTTCTACAAGAGGTACGCGGACCTCCTCTGCCCCATACTGGTAGAGGTATACCAAGATATTTTTCAGCGAAAACTTCTCCCTCCGTCCATGAGGGAAAGTCTTACGGTGCTCATCCCGAAAAAGGCAGGCAACGCCTCCGATCCAGCAGTGACGGACTACAGGCCCATCAGCCTTCTCTGTGGGGACTACAAAATTCTTGCCAAAATTTTGGCGAGAAGGTTGGATCTTGGACTTCGGTGCGTGGTGGGCGACCATCAAGCTTACGGTCTACGGGGGCGTTCCATAGCGCGAAACCTCCACACCATGCGTATCGTCAGGGAGGCAAGTGGTGAGGGACATCAGCCTTTGGCGGTCCTTCAACTCGACATGAGCCAAGCCTTTGACCGGGTCTCCCACGAGTTCCTAAGAGCTGTGTTGAAGAAATGTGAGGTCGGGGACGAAATGTTGGACTGGGTGGGCCTCTGCTACCGAGACATATCGACGAGACTTCTCGTCAATGGCGATAAAGGGCGCTCCATATCAATAGGCCGCTCGGTGAGGCAGGGCTGCCCGCTCTCTCCCATACTCTTCGCCCTACAACTGGAGCCCCTCTGCCGGGCCATCATCCGGGACTCAACCATACAAGGACTGCAGATGGGCAGTCAACACGTTAAGCTCCTGGCTTACGCCGATGATGTGGCCTTGATTTGCAGCTCCAAGGCTCAGGTTGAGACTGCTCTGCAGCACGTTGCGGTATTCTCCCAGGTGTCTGGAGCAGAGGTCAACCGGCGGAAGTCCATCGGTGCTTGGCTCGGGGATTGGGCCACGACGCCCAGAATCTTCGCAGACATCGAATGGAGAACAACGGTTGAAGGCTACCTGGGTGCGCCGATTGGAGAACGTGGGCCCACGGTGGAAAAGTGGCGGCAGAAGACAAACGCCATTCAGGCGAAGCTCTCCCCATGGCTCGGCAGGCGGTTATCGCTCTTTAATAAAGCGTACGTCTGCAACTCCACTTCATATCCAGCAATACTCTACTGGGCACAAGCTGCCGTTTGCCCCGAGTCAACAGCCAATCGGATTCACCGAAGCTGGGCGAGCTTCATCTGGAGGTCGACGATGGAGAGGACGCGGCGTTGCAACCTCTTCCTGAGTTTGGCGGCCGGAGGTCTGGGCCTGGTGAACGTGGTGCTGAAGCTCCACGTGCAGCGCTTCCTTCTCTTCAGAGACAGGCGTGACCCCTCTTTCTAAGTGCCCTACATCACCTCGGCTACCCGTACCTCGGCAGATGGATGGTCAGTACTACAGGTCGCACCACCAGGGGAGCGGGTCTGCGGTTCTACGCAGAAATCGCCGCCTCAGTCGAGTTCTTCCTGGTTCACTTCTCATGGGAGTACCTCCTTGCTGCCAGCCGCAAGACGCTGTACTGGGACACACTCGCCATCGTACTCCCAGTGCCCCTGTACAGAATGGAGCCGGTCCCCCTTTGCGCAGCTGGGCTCTTCAAGCGGGTGCGGAGGTTCCCTGTCCCGGCATCCACGAAGGACTTCTTCGTCCGACTCCACCTCGAGGTGCTGCCTGTGAAGGTGTGGTTGGACGGGAGGGGTTTTTCGTTCCCTGGTCTACGAACTGCGACCTGTGTGGCTCGAGTGAGACGATACAACACGTATTCGTCGAATGCTCAAACGCGTACCTCTTCTGGGACGAACTCAGGGTGGCATTTGGGCAGGACTTTGAAATCGAGTGGATAACCTTTAAGTATTTGCACCTCGGAGGTGCTGACAATTCGGACGTGGCCCCGGCAATTGTCCTGCTGGGTCTACAGGCCATTTGGTTGGCGCGCACTGCCATGGTGGAATGTCACACCGACGCCAGGCCGACATGGGACTACTTCACGTCAAGGCTGAGGTGGCTCCTCTCGATTGCCGCGAGAGAGGAATACCACGAAGGAAGGGAATGGCAGCACATAAAGGAGAGACTGGAGGCAAAACAACTCAGGGACCAGCGCGCCCGGCAACGGAGGGACAGGCGCGGGGCTAACTGGGGTTCCCATGCTTCCTGGCCCGCTAGGGGCTGATTGCGGCAAGGCAACGGGATTCGTGAGAGCGCGAGCAAGAACGTTTTTTCTGACAGTAGGCTGTTAACCGGGACTGACTTTTGTGCAATCT
>JAZHYW010038894.1:0-11815 GCA_037355805.1 Ixodes ricinus | reverse complement strand
GCCTTCAATTCACTCCTTGTCTTCTTTTTTTCTACCCCCTGCGGGTACTTCCTTCCGACAGACACTAGACACAACAAATTTCTCTCTGCTTTGGACAGCGTCCGACTTGCGTAGGCGATGACTCGCTCGGTGCTCTTTTGCACTTGAACCAGTACCGCGCCAAGTCCTTCGTTTCTTGCGTCCGTATGAATCTCGGTTTCCGCATCTTGATCGAAGTGTCCAAGAACCAGGAGGAGTATGGAGTCGTTGCTTCAGCTCCTGGAATGCGTGCTGGTGCCCCTCGGCCCATACGAACTTCTCGGCATCCTTCGTGAGTTTTGTAAGCGGTGCGGAAATCCTTGCGAAATCCCGAATGAAGCGTCGATAGTAGGCACAGTCTAAGAGAATCTTCGCACGGCCTTCTTGTCTTTGGGCGCTGGAAATGCCGCGACAGCGCGAGTCTTCTCGGTGTCTGGAAGGACGCCCTCATTGCTAACCACGTGGCCTAGGAACTTCAGTTCGTCATAGGCGAACCGGCACTTGGGAGGCTTGAGGGTGAGTCCGACGGTCTGTATGGCTTGCAGAACAGCTCGGAGTCGTAGCAAGCGCTCGTCGAAGTCACTGGAAAACACTATGACGTCGTCAAGGTAGGCGAAGCAGCTCTGCCACTTCAGTCCTGCTAGTACGGTGTGCATGACACGTTGGAAAGTTGCAGGCGCCGTGCATATTCCGAAGGGCGTCACCTTGAACTCTTACAGTCCATCTGGTGTGACGAAAACTGTCTTTTCCCGGTCCCGTTCGTCGACTTTGATCTGCCAGTAGCCGCTCTTTAGGTAAATCAAGAAAGAGTACCGAGAGTGGCGTAGTCGGTCTAGCGTGTCATCGATGCGGAGGAGTGGATGGACATTTTCTTCGTTACCGCGTTCAGCTGCCAGTAGTCCAAGCCAGAACCTAAGCGTTCCGTCCTTCTTCTTAACCAGCACGACTGGAGAGGCCTCCGGGCTGCTTGATGGCTGGATTATGTTGTCGTTGAGCATTTCTTGCGCTTGTTCTTGGATGACCTCCTTTCTATTACGGCGACTCTCTACGGCGATCGGTGCACAGTGAGAGCGTTGTCTTCGGTAATGATGCGATGTTTCGCAACGGCGGCTTGGCGAACCTTCGACGACGTCGCGAAGCAGTAGCTGTATTCGTCGAGGAGGTCACTCAGCTATCGTCGTTTTGGGCCTGGAAGCTTCGGGTCGATGTCGAGCTGCGCTGGTGGCGCATTGTCTTGTTCAGGTGGCGATGATTCTTCAGCAATCGCGGCGATTTCGGTGGAGTTCCAAAGTACCTCCAAGTGGCCCACAGCACCACCTTTCGTGAGGTGCTGCGTTTATTGTCGGAAGTTCGTCACGAGGACCATGGTGCGCCCATGCTGAAGTTCAGCCACTCCTTTTGCGATGCCAATTCCTCTCCCCAGGAGCAATTGAAGGTTGCCTTGCAGGACAACTTCGCCGCAGGTAGATGTATCGGTCACGACGGGTACGACAACACCTGATCGCGGCGGCAGGTTCAAGGGGACGGCGGCGACTCGGACGGCGGCTGACGCTGTTTGGGGTTTCTCAGAAGGCGGAAGAAGCGTCCGCAGCATCAGTCTGTTTTCACCCAGATCGATCACGGTGCCGTATTCACATAGGAAGTCCATGCCGAGAATGAAATTTCTCGAACAGTCTTGTATTACGACGAATTTCACAAGGCACGTTTTGCCGTGAACCTCGACGCGAGCTGTACAACTTCCGACAGGCGTGATAATGTGTCCTCCGACGGTTCGAATTTCTGGTCCTCCCTAGGGCGTCGTATCTTTTCGCAGGCGGCGAAAATGCCTCCCACTCATGACTGAGTAGTCTGGTCCGGTGTCCACGAGTGCCGATGCGTCGTAGCCGTCGATAACAACGTTTTTGTTGTTGGACACCGTTGCAGGCGCGTCGTTGCGATGCGTGGCGTAGGGAGAGTGGGAGCGCTCCGGCGTTCTTGGATGCTTATTACTTCGGTCGTCTTCAGCATTGCCACGTCCAGTCGTTGCCGTGTCTAGTTCCCCCGGCGACGAGCGAGGGGCGACAGCGTTTCACGTCGAGGTCGGTGCATCGGCGAAGCTGGACGTCGTGGCCGCGGCGACCGGAACTCTCGGCGGGACGCACGCTCGGGGGACTCAGGTCATCGCAGGTACTCGTCGATCTCCCGGGGGCGTTCACCATAACGGGGGCGCGGGTCGTTCGGGTGGAACCCGCGCAGCCCGAGTAGTCGGTATGGGCATTGGCGATCGGTGTGGTCTGCTTCCCCGCAGTGAAATCACAGAGGACGTCGGTCGGGCGTTCGCCACACGTCGGTCTTCCGGGGTGCGCGGGGCTCCTGGCAGGCGTACTACTGGACCTGGTCGTCGTGGCGTCGGTCGTGCTGCGGCGCAGGAGACTGCCGTCGGGGCGCCGCGACATAGGCGCGAGGAGGAGGCGGTGGCCGCCGGGCCACTGCGGCGCAAGTTTGCGTGGGTTGTTCGGGGACTGCTGCGTTGGTGGGAGCCTCTGGTTGGATGGCTCTCTGCACTTCTTCCCGCACGGCCTCCGCGATGGAGAGCGAAGCTGGTCGGTCAGCGGCGGGTAGCAGCTTTCGAAGCTCCTCCCGGACGACGTCGCGAATGATCTCGCGAATGCCTGGGATGCTGGAGCCAAGGACGCCGCTAGACGGCCGGAGGGCACAGAGGCTGGGTAGTCGCTGGTAGTGACTGGCCCGGACTTGCAGGGCACGACCGATGTTCGTTGTCCTCGATGACAAAATCTTGGACTGTCGTCGAAGGGCTGCGGACCAGGCCGCCGAAGATGTCGTCTCTCACGCCCCGCATGAGGATTCGCAACTTCTTTTCTTCTGTGGACCAAGGGTCGGCGCGGGCGCTCAGGCGCAGAACGTCCTCCACGAAGCCGGTGACGGTCTCGTTGGGGCCCTGGGTTCTGGTTCGCAGTAGATCCTCGGCTCTCTCTCGGCGATGGTGGTTGATAAATGTGCCCTTCAGCTCGCCCTTGAAAATGTCCCACGATGTCAAAGAGAATTCATGATTTTCGTACCGCGTGCTTGGCGGTCCCCTCAAGCGAAAAATAGAAGTTGTGCAGGCGCTGCTCATCTGTCCAGCCATTGTGGCGGGCAATGCGTCCGTACTGGTCGATCCAGTCTTCGAAATCTTCGTACTGCCCGCCTAGGAACGGAGCAGCCATCCGCGGTGCGACGGGCAGGTAAACGATCGTTGAAGCGACCGGGGTCTGTGACTGCTGGTTGTCCATCGTCGGCCTCGTTGGCTGCTTGGTCCTGGGTGGCAAAAGTTCGTATTCCGGGTGTAGGCCTTGGGTGCGGCGACTTGATCGGGTGTCGATCTGGTCTTTGTTGGGTCCTCGGGAGCTTGGGTTCGGACTTGTACGGCGGGGACTCGAAGGGTGCGCTGCACGGACATGCGGTACCCCGCACCTCCACCAAAATGTCACGAATAACAAGGTAAACAAAGAATAACTGGAGAAACTGAAACGTTTAATAGTGCGAAGTTGTGCCCAAAAATAGGAAGGGAACAGAAGAAAGCAGAGTGTCGCGGGCGTCGAAGTCGGTGTAACAGCAGAGCCTAACACTGGGGCGAAAACTGACTCCGCTCGACATGCGGAGTCCCTTATGTACCCTCGTGGGTTTCTGGAACATTCGGCGTAGAACTTTCGGCACGTAGAACATTCGGAAATCGATCAGACGAGAATGTTCTCGAACTTACGAGAACGCACAGTTGAAATAATAAATAACAGGACATTCCGCTGGCCGGAATCGAACCTAGACCTTCCGCGTGACGGTGAAGCGCACTACCCATTCGGCTACGCACGCGCTCTCTTAGCGAAGCGCGTGGCCATATACCTGTACCTACGATAAGAAACAAATGCGAAAACTGCTATATCGTTTTTTATTTCCATAAAGGCATTCAGTTCAATCACCCTGGAACTACCAGATATTCAAACAACGCTGCTCTTATTTACCTAAATTCGATACATATAACAACTATCAAGTCTGGTATTGGATACACGCAGGCTTGCCGTCATTACACAAGAAAGTGCTGGGGCATAACAAAAAAAAAATATTCGTTCGATTGACACTTTAGCAGGGCAACGATAAACACGTTCAAAGTGAAAGAACTTATCGATATGAAGAAGTAGATGGCGCAGGATATTATGCCGAAAGCTTTCCCAAAAGAGCATCGTAACTATTGAAGTGGAACTATATGTGTATTATTCCCCCTATAAAATCAAACCTAAACAAATTACACAACTCCGTCCAGTATATAATATTTTAATTATTCGGTTTGCAAGCTAATCATTCATGACCCATGGTTTTGTGTTGTGCTTCACTTGTCCTAAAATAAATGGCATTGCGACCTTTATACATTGACGCGTGGCTATCCGCTCGACAGCGTAGCTAATATTCAAGATTGCACTGTATCCTCACCGCTCGGTCGGCAAGTTCCAGTGTTACATAGGAAAGAAAGACGCCATTGCTGGCGGATTTCTTTGTTACAAATAAAGGCGCCAACCATGGCGTTTTCTATAGAACTTATGGTGTGGAGAACATTCCAGAGAAGAACATTCAATAGGTCTAGAGCGTTCCAGGAGATGAATAAAAATTATAATGTAAAACTCGGCATCTCTTGCTCCTCCTGACAACCACGTGCGCTGCCCACTTGGTCGCCCACGCGGCGAAACACCCGGCATATTCTAGATTTGTCTATGCAGACATACTTCCATCTTGAGTTATGTTACTGCAGCTTTTCACTCGTGCCAGTGTCGCACGTAATTGGTTCCTGCGATATCTATTTCGGGCATGTCTAGCGGTAGCAACAAACATGGCGGTCCACCGTTTGTTGTAGGGCTTATGCGGCGGAATTTGCGGACAAATACAGTGGAAAACCGGTGGTAGCCCAGCGTTTCAATTTCAATACACTGTAGCATCGTCTCAGCTAATGCTGTAAAAAAAAAAGTCTTCACTCCCTAAGGTTTTTGGTTTTGTTTTCTTGTTTAATGCAATGCAATTAAAATGTTTTCTGGTAACGTCGTAGATTTGAATAAAGGCTAGCGTAAACGGCTGGAAAGGCCTGCCAGTAATGGCATTCACTTCCTATTGCTACATTGTTGTTTGTTTGCTCGTAACCCTTTTTTGCTGACCCGAAAAACTGAAGTCACTGGCAGTATACAGAAAAGTGGGTCTCCGATGTTAAAAAAGTGACATCAAAATGATCGTGAATACGGACGACCAAACTACATGAAGTCGTGGGCCGTAAAGCCAATTAGGCCTACACCAGAACACGCAGACGCCATTGTTCTCAAAGTCAATGCCAGAATTCCTAGGCAGTGACTTCACAAGAAGACATCGTTTGTCATCATCATCACGTTGGATTTCAATTCCTCAAGATATAGACTACGCAAACGTTGGCCACCATAAGGATTCCCAACCATGCACGGTCGGTAGTGTGTACAGGATAAACATCTATTAGAAGTGCTGCCTTGATGAGCTAAACAACTGCTCGGGTCGGAAATCAATTAGGCGTATCCCTCCAGATCGGAGGCGTATGCCTCATTTACTTGAAGAGAGAGCAGGACAAACCTTTAAACCTGATCGCGCTATGTGCCCGCTGTGTACAAACAGTATGTTGGACCTAGCACGTCCTTGGCCAGATTTCACATGCTACCACATTCTGTCGTAAGAATTACGAATGTTCTTAGATATGCGGCTGCTGGAGTGTCTATTTCAAAGGCATGACCACGTGCTTTTGCTGACTGATAACATTTCGGCCTTTTACCATTCTTTTATATTAGGTGAGTTTTATAATAGGCGGCCCAATGTTTTGGATCCCTGAACTGGTTTAGGACGACACACAGCTCAAGCCCAGAGGTTCTGCACGCGCGCACTGAGCCACCCCAAGCTGATCGGGGTGCCCAAAGCGTTGGGCTCCCCATTCCGAAACTTCGTGTCATCTTTCATCATGCTGGAATTTGAAGCTCTAACGTGTATCGTTGGCTAATGACTTGGCTTTATTTTACCTAGGCTTGTGCCTCTCTTACATAATCCTCAAGATACTGTATTTCAAACACTTTTGGTATATTTCGGTATCTTGCAAATACATTTAGAGTAGAGTATTTGCCACTCTATCTTAATTACAGTTCCCATTATCCTGTACTCCGTATCTCTGAAAAACAAATTCGTCGGAACAGTCTACGGAACTAGGAATCATCAAACTCCAGGGTATAGCTGAACCGAATGCAAACTTGGAGCCAAGCGACGAAACACAGAACGGCAAACAAGGCACGAGTAAGACGCAGTCTCCGAATTCCAACAGAAGGCCAAATAGATAGCCCCAAATACGCCTGCCTCTGTGTCCTCTTATCTTCTTGCCCACTTTTTTCTTTTTTTTTCAAACTGTCCTTGCTTGGAGCTAGCAAACGTACTGCTGACGTAATCCAGCTTTCGCACTCAGACCTCACCTTCTGTCTGAAGCTAGAGTGGTTCCCTCAGCAGACAATCGTGACGCTAGCGCTCGGTACAATTCCAACGAACCATTTTCGGCAATAGCTGGTACAGCGGGTTCCATTTTGAAAATTCGTGAACACGTTCTCATGCGACCACAGGCACTCCCTCGACCAAAGAAGCTAGGTCGTGCTGGCTTCATTGAGCTGCAGCGACCTAGACTGGGCTTCCCCAACTCTAATTGTGTGCGTAGAAAGTGGCACGTCAAATCAGGACTGGGAGGGAAGCGCAAGAAGGGAACTACAGCCGGAACATGTGGGAGTTTATTCAGCCATCCTCGTCGCTGTGCATTGTCATGAATATATGTCAATTTAAATATTTTTTCAGAAGAGCGCAAGAAATCTTTTCTTACCAACTGTTGCAGAAGCAAGCAGCGAAGATAAGCGTGACTTTACTGCGGGAGTTGAAGTTTCCATCTGAGACAGTACGCTCTCTGGGAACATTCACTATTCACCAACTTTTGCAGTAAATTTGTCACCGCTGGAGTGGTGTTAAAGGTAAATGCACTCCTTGTACAGGTTGGATTTATGGTCCGCTTCTACTACCGTCATTATACTGTCACGAATTACAAATGATGAGGCGGCAAATAATTTAAGAAACTAAACGTTTAATGATGCTAACTTGTGCCCAAAACAAAAATAGAGCAAGGCTAGCGTCGCAGGCGTCGATGTCGGCGAAACAGCAGGATCGACGCGTGGAGCATTCGGACCTATAATAAACAACAATGTTCTCGAATTCACCAGAACATTAAACTGAAAGAGTAAATCAATGACGAGTAACTCCCAGGAATCGAACCCTGGCTCTTCGCGTGGGAGGCAAGCACGATAACCGTTAGTCCACGGCCGCGCTGCCTACTCGGCCAGCTGCGCGCGCGGCATTACTCCCCCATTAAAAAGTGCATCGCCCAGAGGCAACACAAAACAAAACAAAGCAAATAAAAAAAACGGCAAGCTAAAGTTATTTCAAACACAATGTTCACAGTCCTATCGAGCGTAGTACGGCTTCAGGCGCACGACATGGACGACTTCAGGTCGTGGTGGGTGGCGTGGTGATGTTCTTGTTCCGTCGGGCATCACCTCGTAGTTCAGATCTCCAAGTCGACGAAGCCCTTTGTTGGGTCCGAAGTAGCGCTTCAGGAGTTTCTCGCTTAAACCGCGTCGTCATATCGGGGTCCAAACGCACACAAGGTCTCCGGGCTTGAAGCGAACGACCGATCCGATGAAGGTTGTACCGCGTACCGTCGACACGTTGTTGATCTTGAATTCGGAGTCGGCCGAGCGGGCGAACTTCCTCGGCTCGTTTAGCAACCACCTGGGCGTCGGGGCTCCCATCGTCAGCTGGTTCGTGGGGTAGCATCGCGTCAATCATGGTCGTTACTTTTCTGCCATGCACCAGCTGAAACGGTGTTACTCCTTTAGTCTGCTTGTACCGCCGTGTTGTAAGCAAACGTGACGTACGGTGACACCTCGTCCCAAGTCTTGTTCTCTACGTCGACATACATGGAGATCATGTCGGCGATAGTTTTGTTTAGCCCTTCTGTTATCCATTTGTCTGCGGATTGTACGCAGTGGTTCGACGATGGCCGGTGCCACTGAGACGAAGGATCTCTTGCGTCAGCTGGGCCATGAACGAGGATCCACGGTCTGTGATGAGGATTTCAGGGGCGCCATGCCGGAGGACAGTGGACTCGATGAAAAACTTGGCGACTTCAACAGCCGTACTTGATGGAAGGGCTTTCGTCTCGGCGTACCGTGTGAGATAGTCGGTGGCGACAATTATCCAGCGGTTTCCCGACTTTGACGGCGGGAAAGGGCCAAGTAAATACATTCCGATCTGCTGGAACCGCGTGGACTGGGGAGAAATCAGATGCAGAAATCTTGACGGCTTCGTCCGCGGTTTCTTGCGTCGCTGACACTTGTGGAATGACCGAGTGTAGAGGGGAACGGTCTTCGGTAGCCTCGGCCAGTAGTACCTTTCTCGAATCTTGGCGAGCGTCCTGCTGTAGCCAAGGTTTTTAGCCCTTGGGTCGTCATGGCATCCTTGGAAGATTTCTTCTCGAAGGCTGGAAGGAAAAACCAACAGCCATGCTGTTATGTTGTTGACGAAGTTCTCTTTGTACAGCACCCCTTGCCGCATGGAGAAGGTAGGCAGGATTCGTACGAAAGCACCGGGAACCGTACTCGCTTGTCCCTTTAGGTGCTCGATGAGCGCTCGTTGTTCAGGGTCGTCTTGCTAGAGTGCTGCCATGTCGCTGACATCCAGAGCGCCGAAGAAACACTCATCGTCGTCGTCTTCAGTGCAGGCAAGACCGGGCTTGACTGGGGCCCTTGAAAGGCAGTCGGCGTGATTGTACTTTGGGCAGGACTTGTACACCACGGTCATGTCGAACTCCTGCAGTCGCAGGTTCCACCGGTCGAGGCGTTCGGAGGGTTCCTTCAGATTTGGGAGCCAGCAGAGTGAGTGGTGGTCCGTGAATACGCGAAAAGGACTTCCATACAAATATGGGCGGAACTTTGTTATTGCCCAGACGACAGCAAGGCACTCCTTTTCAGTCGTTGAGCAGTTCTTCTCCGCCTTAGACAGCGTCCGACTCGCGAATGCGATGACTCGTTCTACCCCGTTTTGCATTTGGACTAGTACTGCGCCAAGTCCGGTGTTACTGGCTTCCGTGTGGATCTCTGTTTCAGCGAACTGGTCTAAATGGCCAAGGATCGGGGGCGTCTGGTGTCTTCGTTTTAGCTCATCGAATGACCGCCTGGTGTTCTTCGGTCCATTCAAACTTTACGGCGTTCTTTGTGAGGTGCATCAGTGGTGCGGACAGCTTGGCGAAGTCCCGAACAAACCGTCTGTAGTAGGCACAGAGTCCGAGGAATCTTCTCATGGCTTTTTGTCAGACGGCGGCGTAAAGGCCGCTACGGCGCAGGTTTTCTCGGGGTCAGGGAGAACACCTTTGTTGTTCATGACATGGCCAAGGAACTTTAGTTCACCATAGGCGAACCGACACTTTGTTGGCTTGAGTGACCGGCCGGCGGTCTTGATGGCTTGAAGCACGGCTCGAAGTCGTCTCAGGTGTTCGTCGAAATCCCGTGAAAATAGCACGACATCGTCCAGGTAGACGAGACAGCTCTGCCATTTCAGACCTGCCAGCACGGTGTCCATGACACGCTGGAAGCTGGCTGGTGCTGTACGAAGTCCGAACGGCATCACTTTGAGTTCGTACAGTCCATCTGGAGTGACGAAGGCAGTTTTCTCGTGGTCACGTTTGTCGACTTCAATCAGCAAATAACCACTCTTCAGGTCCATCGACGAAAAATATCGGGAGTGGCGCAGTCAGATTAACGTATCGTCGATGGGGGGAGCGGATAGGCGTCCTTCTTAGTCACAGCGTTCAGTCGACGATAGTCCACGCAGAACATCTGGGTTCAGTCTTTCTTCTTTACAAAGACGACTGGGACGCCCATGGACTTCCAGAGGTTTGAACGATGTCGTCGTCGAGCATTTCCTGGAGTTGATCTTGAATCACCTTCCTTTCCTTAAAACAGACTCGATACGGTGACTGGTGGACAGGGAGCGCGTCGTCGTCGGTAATAATGCGATGTTTCGCTATTGTTGTTTCGCGAACTGTCGACGACGTGGCAAAACAGTCCCTGTTGCGGCGAGGAGGTCAACCAGTTGCCGGCGCTTAGGAGCTGGGAGCTCGGGGTCGATGTCGAGCTGCGGTGGCGACGTGCTCTTCTGCTGTGTTGACGAGGTTTCCTCAGAAATTGCGGTGACCACGGCTGGCGCCTGAAGCTCTTCGACGTGAGAGGCAAGCACGATAACCCTTAGTCCACGGCCCCGCTGCCTACTTGGCCAGCTGCGCGCGCGGCAATATGGGGTATTAAAAAAGTGCTCAAATTTGGAATCCAAGTGTGCTTGACGTAAAAAACGAAGATATATTTATAAAAAAAATTGTTCATACCTGTCTCAGGTTCACGGATCCGCGCCGTGGCGCTACCTAGAACCAGACAGATAAGGTTGGCCTTTTTAATACCATGTTTCTTTCTTTTCAAAAATCTAAAAAAGGACAGCAGTTTTTTTGTGTTTTTTGTATCATTGTATTAGATTGTATATAAGAAATCAGAAGCTTTAGTAAAGCATTTGATTGCATTATTCATTCAATTTAGTTTCATAAATTATTCGCTTATGGCATTCGCGACATTCCACTGGAGCTAATTACATCGTAGTTACAATTTCTCTCCCAATTTGCGCAAATATGATCAGATATCAATTCCTTCGAACATATCATCTCTAGACCCTCAAGGAAGTATCCTGGGGCCACTTTTTTATTATATACTAATTATGTAGTGGACATTGATTGAAATTCTAAATATATAATCTATGCGAATGACACAAGCATATTTTTTCTGACGGATCCGAAGACCTCATAAATAAAGTCAATGCATTTTTTTTAATCAGAAGCTTGGGTTCAAGTATATTGTTTGAAAATAATTGTATCAAAAACAAAAATAATAATGTTCCGCCCCGTTGATCGGGTGATAGGCTCTACAGTCCCTTGAATTTTGGGTCATTCAACATTTAATTTCTAGAAAAAGCATTAAAATGCTCGGAGTTATTATCTCTAATGACATGCTCTCGAATAATCACGCTAAATGCCTCTGTTCGAACCTAGGAATATGCGTAGGAACAATTAATAAGCACTGACATGTTCTTCCAACACGCGCAAAAAGGTTTTACTTTATTCGTTATTTTTTCTCATTCATTTTACTGTCACCTAGTCTGGGGCAATACACCTTACTCAAATGTAAATAAGATAGATTTATTACAAAAAGTTATAAGAATAATTGGAAATGTTTTCTACACTCATCATACATAAACATTGTTTAAGTTATACAAAATTCTTAACATTCACCAAATTTATAACTAAAGTTTAACAGTTGCTTATAAGAACGCGGCATATGGATCCTCTAGAACAATTTTTATTATGTGGTTATTTGCTTATTTGGGAATTATTTGGCTGGAAAGCAGTAAACCATTTCTTACTACTCTAGACATCACCAGCCTTGGCATATACCGAAGTGCCGAACAAACTATGGAAAACAGAAAATAAGTTATACTTTACCATTTTTCATTGAATTATTTTTTGATAGAAATAAAGATGTCGAGCGAATGTCTAACAACTGTATACTTAGATTGTTAATTTAATACGTATTAATAGGAACACTGATTTTACTGAACGCGTTTTATTGTGTACACCATC
>JAZHYW010038893.1:0-34313 GCA_037355805.1 Ixodes ricinus | reverse complement strand
GTTTACTTATGTAACCTAATGTCTTTGGCAAGTAAACATTCTTTCACTTTTTTTCATTCCTTAGTAGCCTACTGACTGCACGACATGCTCTGCATGTTCCCAAGAAAACAGGACATGAGCTGGATTAGACCAAAACGACGGGACGGCCGAAAATGAACCTCTAAAGTGGAGCGTCTGGTCACCCTATGTATAGGGGAATGAAAGGGCGTTATGAAGTATATTGTGTTAAAAGTGCACATTGTATTTATACTAGTGATGAAGCAAATCTTTTTTCGAAGCAGGTTTCAGAAAGCTTCGGAGAGGCGTCAGACCTCTACCGTGTTTCTAGATATATAGATTTCAATAGCGTAGACCGGCTACCTACAGTAATGAGCATTGCAACTTTTACAACAGTAGCAATCTTATAAAACCACATTAAGAATAAAGTTGCAGTAAATTCTTAATTTATGCTAAAGCTAGAACTATTCCAGAGGTAAAATCTGATATACTTGAAAAAGATTCACACATCTCCAACGTGGATGAATGATTATTAATACTGATTTTATTGTTCATAGGCAGTGCAGATGAGTGCTGATTTTTTATTATCGTCATTGAAACAGTTGCTAGTTCAGGGTGAATGATGTTGATCAAGCGGCAATGGTGCAGTGATGATATTGATTTTGTTCATAGTAGCTGATGATGCGTGCGTGAGTGTTTTACATGCTCCAGAGTGCAGATGCTGAGTCCGGAATTTTGGATCTGACTTGCATTATTACTGCTTTATGGTCGGTGAAATGCAGAGCCAGTGGTTCTTCTAGCGGATCAGCTGGATCCGCTAGAAGCCGTCGGCGCGCACCTCCACCGCTTAATCAAGCGGTCCATGTCAGAATGAGAATGTGTGGTATGGAGACGTGGTTATATACGCATTTGAGCATTTGACCGCAGCGCCCTTCGTCTATAAACGTTGAGCCAATGCATGCAAAGTTTAACGCGATTATATGACCTATTTGACTCGCAGCACCCTCTCCTGTATAGGCGTTGGCGGCTACATGCAACGTCTCATCCATGACAGAAACCCGAGCTCTTGAGTTGCAGTCCAAATCTCGTTAATTTGGACATGCTCAGAGTCGAACTTCGGTTTATTCAAACTGACGCTGTGGTCCGGACTGCCACACTATGTATTTCAACGCCGGTGAACCAGCAACCTTGCGCGTTATTATCTTCTGAAAAAAAAGTGACGCAGGAGCGTGCTAACGCGCGGCCAAGCTCCTCCACCGTCTCCAGTTCCAAATGACCATGACAACCGATCACGTGGTGACCTATGAATGCTGCGATGACCGAGTGCGATGCTCGACCCTTGCGCGGTGGCGGTGCTGCACCGCTGCTCTTTGGCGACGTTCAGCGGCGGCGAGTCTGCGACAGTTCCGTTTCTTGCCTTCCACTCGGGCGTTGCTGCGGTTCCAACGTGTTTTCGGTGGGCACGCGACTGAAGTTTGCTGCGCCGCTGCTCTTCGGCGTGTTTTCGGCAGAGGTCGCAACAGTTCCGTTCTTGCCTTGCGCTCGTTCATACTGCTGCGGTTCGGTGTAGTGTTCGGCGGGAGCGACAGTTCCCGTTTCTTGCCTTGCACTCGCTTGCGTTGCTGCGGTTCGACGTGTTTTACGGTGGGCGCGCGACTGACGTTGCTCGCCGCTGGCTACATTCGGCGATGTTTTCGGCGGACGACGACTAGTTCTGTTTCTTGCCTTGCCTCCGGCGTGTTTTTCGGTGGGCGCGCGACTGACGTATGCTGCGCTGCTCGCCGGCGCGTGACTGGCGGAGATGCGACTGAAGTTCCGTTTCTTTCTTGCACGCCAGCGGCGCTGCTGCGGTTGGTGTGTTTACGGCGTGAGCCCGACAGTTCCGTTTCTTGCCTTGCACGTCGTGCGTTGCTCCGGTTCGGCGTGTTTTCGGGTGGCGCGCAACAAACGTTTGCTGCGCTGCACAACGGCGTGTTTACGGCGGGAGTGCAGACAGTTCGATTCACAGCAACGGATGCACACAGCGTTAGAGCTGGTCTCCGAGCTCAGCGATGTTCGTTGATTCACGGCTTCGAGCCCGCGTGCAGGCACGCGTCACGAATCGCAGTTCCTTCGCTGATTGGTGAAAGTAAAATGTTCTGAACCGATCGCTCATATGTTAGCTCGGTGCGCATGCGCCCCCCAGCATAGCTACGCGTAAGTTCTCCATTTAATGAGCTTTCGTGAATTCGGGCAACTGCCGTTTAATTCGGAACGATTTTTCGGTCCCACTCGAGTTTGAGCCAACGAGAGTTGATATGTACTACCACATCTCAGCGCCCCTACTCGACCCGCGGTCAGTGGCAGTGAGTTAAAAGGTGATGGACTGAAATCCGTTGGGTCCCTCCCCGCTGGAATTCCAGTCTGTCAACTGCGCGGCCTGTCCCTCTTTTTATTTGAGCACGGACGCCGGACGGACGGATGGATGGACAAGGCTAGACCCGAAGGAGCTTTGCCCCTAAAACAGCTTGAACAACACTACACAACATGCTTGAAATTTTGTCGGTCAAAAGGGCTTTGCATTTCACAGCTTCTGTAGTCGCGTGACCAAAGCAAAGCTTGCAGGTTGGTCAAGTAGAGCATCCGCAATGTCTGCAACGCTTGTTTTCGGTGCATCCAATAGCTTGACAGCGTGTGTGAGCCAGTTCAAGCGCCGGCGAGCGTTGCAGTTTACGTTGACACACAGCACAGGTGGCATGTGGAAGTGACTGTGTCGGAAGATCTTCGACATCTGTACTCTGCCGTCGCGAGGAATATGTGCCTGCGCGTGCTTTGTCCCAAAACTTGCACCCCGCAGCATCCGTGCTTGTCATGTTTATAAAGAATGAGACATTTTAAGTCTAGGTAAAACAGTTGGTTCCAACAAACCTGATAAGTGTACCATCAACGCGGGTAGTTGCGTACGCATCCAGAGCGACGCCGAGCGATTATTTTTTCGCAGCTTAGCTACAGGCGACAGACAAATGGCAGTGAGACCTTCACGAAGCTAGAGCTATTTGCACTGAAGTAAGACAGCAACGGTTGTTTTACCTTCCACGTAGCTATCTGTCGCGTGGCTTATTTAACCCTGTTACCTTCGTTCTACCGGAAAGATACTAATCCATCGCTTTACTTGAGGCCGTTTGCAGTCAAACCCGCTTATAGCTAGACAGCAGGGAATGCTACTGATCAGTTCAAGTATAGCAAGTAGTCTCGACATAGCAAAATTGCAGTGGTTTAGCTCGGCTATACCAGGATATACGTAGTGTGAGCTTAGGTTCAGCTGGTGTCTTAGCTTCTGGTTGTCTAGTATTAGCTTGATTATCATGCTACTGCTGCTTCAATGACACACACACGTATACGCATTATGTATCACAACGCGGCAGACGGATCTCCATGCACTGGCGCGGTGAAGTCACTACTCCTGACGCATGTAGCACATGGCTCTCAGGAGCCATCGCGAGACTGCTCAACTTCAACCAGTGTAGCTCACGCTACAAAGCATTTACAATTGAACTTTAAGATGAGTTCGCTAGTAGAACTGAGAGCTCTCTTTCTTTCTCATCTCTGCAATTCCGCCTTGTAACAACGCTAGCTGGAAAGTTGTTTTTTTGCACATGCGTGCAGAGTTTGTTTTTAGCTTATCTCCACTTTTGAATCGCTTCTCTTCGTGGGCAAACGCTTTGGGACGAAAAGTTTTTTTTCTGTGCGTGGGTGCAGAGTGTATTTTTTTTAGCTTTTTCCCTTCTGAATCGCTTCTGTTTGCTCAATTTTGTCTCGTAACTTGAGCTGCCGATTTGTCTTTCTTTCCTACATCTGTTTTGGGGGAAGGGACAGTCTAGAAGACGATCGTTTGCGCTTTTTTGAAGCCTTCCCGGGGAAACTTCGATATAGCCAATATGTTGTTCGTTATAAAACATACTTTTACATGCATTTTTATTTAAATGTTCCGCGAGTTTGATATCGACAATAATTCGCTGTACGTGGGTTCGTTCTAAACGGGTTTCACTGTATTGCTCGTGGCATCACGGTTAGGCACCTTTCACACAGAATGCTCCGCTGAAGGCCACTGGCAGTGCATTTCCAAAGTGGAAATGAAATCGCTAGATTAGTCAACCATGATTCGTGATCGAGACGTTTGGAAGGCCTACACATTGCATCCGGAGCTCTGGCACTTGGACACGCACAAGCTACCATAAAGATTTGCTTTATGAGCTCCTACTGTCAGTTTGGCCATCACTTTGAGCATTGATCAAGAGCACGCTCGATGGGTAGACGCGCCACGCAAGCCTCAGCATGGGATCGTTCGATCTACAAAGATCCCCACACACCGTGAGGCAATCTGGTAAAAACTTATTGAATTGCAGTCTCTATCAAGGTTTAGAGTCTTCAAACACTCGCAACACCCACAAAACCAGAAGAAAAAACACCATGTTGGCTAGATAGCAACAAAACTGCCAAACCTTCAAAACAACCGATATTCCGTTCAAAAAGTTTCGGAATCTACCGAAACAGTCCAAAACCGAACCTCCGGAGTTGTGCCCCATCACTAATTATAGTGCTTTACTTCGAGTACATTGTGCCCGGTGTACACCCGCATGCGATATGAAGGTGGACGGCGGACCGTCGACCGGTGCGTACTGTCAGCGCCATGACGCAGCTGCCGTGGCGGCTTCGCTTTCTTATCACTCGTTTGCCGAGATTAGGCGCTTAGATTGAGCGCTGTTCTCAGCCCTGATGCTACTCTGCGCAGAAAGCACGGAGTAGCGTCAAAAGCTGCAAATACAATCAATGTATTTGCAGCTTTTGTGGGCACCGTGCCCCCGTCATTGCCGGCAAATGATTTGCACATTGCATGTGAACTAGAGCGGACGTTCTTCGGCATGGTTCAGCGTGGCCCGCCCTCTTTCTCTGGCAAGGTTGGCGGCGCTCTTCCAATCGGCGTCCTTCGCCTCTCTTTGAGTGACGGACCTCTTTTCGCTCCTGCCTGTCCGCTTCGCCGAGTTTTGCTGTTGCGCCCGGGCTCTTGTGTTTGCCCCTCTTTTATGTGTTTCCGGGTTGCGTTCCTGCCGCCACGGTCAATTTCTGTTGCGCCTGCGTGCTGCTGAGATCATGTCGAAGGAAGTAGTGAAGTTGCTGAACGAGTTTAAGGATGAGATCAGGAGGGAGTTTAAAGGTTTTAAGGAAACATTTGAACGAGAGCTACGGACTGAGATCCGTGAAATGCACTCCGATATACGCGAAACAAATTCAGGGATGACCTTCATAAACAAATCCTTTGAGGAGTTTAAAAAACAGGTCGAGGACATAATCAGGGAGAATGGGGAGCTGAAGAGGGAGAACGAGAGTCTGCGTGAGACGTGCAGCACACTCCAGGGTGACATGAGGGGGGCCCTGACCAGAATGACACAGATGGAGCAGTACTCACGCAACTCAAACCTTGAGATCAAAGGTATTGCCAGGCAGCCAAATGAGAACGTTGTTGACGTGGTCACCAGGCTGTGCGAGCAGATTGGTGAGCCAGTCACGGTTGACGACATTGAGGCATGCCACCGCTTGCCGGGCCGCGACACCACGGCTCCTAATATCATCGTGCAGCTTGCAAGCCGTCGAAAGCGCGACTCAATTCTTGAGAAGGCACGACGTACCCGGATGTCGACCACGCAACTTAATATCTTGCCGGCGGCACCCGTCTATGTCAATGAAAACCTATGTCCGGTTCTGAGACGGCTGCTTGCGCTCACTATTAACCGAAAGCGAGAGTGCGGCTGGAAATACGCTTGGGTGCGAAACGGAAAAATTTTTGCTAGGAAGTCCGAAAACAGCGCCGTTTGCCAAATCGCCCATGATGATGACTTGGCTAAAATTGAGTAGATCTGCAGTAAAATGGAGTACCATGAATTAATTTTGCCATCAGACGTTAAGGAGCACACAAATCCAAAAGATGTTACTGTTTTCCATCTCAATGTGCGTTCCCTCCAAAACAAGGAGGACGATGTTTGCACACTTCTGGATGACTGCGATGTTGCTTTTGATGTTATAATGTTCTCAGAGACGTGGTACCAAGATGACCAGCCAGTGCTAAATTTGCCTGGATACAAACATTTTTGCCTAAATCGAATCTGTCGGAGGGGTGGCGGTGTCGCCATTTATGCAGAGCAACGCGAAACTTACCAAATACTGGACTGCCTGACTGAGATGAATGAAGACTATGAAATTTTAACTTTAACTAGTGGCAGTCGGCTTTTCTCTGTCGTGTATCGTCCGCCGTCGGCCAACGTCGCAGGTTTTTTTATCCTTTTTAGATAGTTATTTGGAATTTGCATCAACAAATAAGTTTTCTGTTGTTCTCGGTGGCGACTTTAATATTAATATGATGGAGCCTTCCCATACTGGGACCCAATTTAGCAATGTTCTGAGTTCTTTCGGATATGCAAATGTGATTTCGTCACCTACTAGAACTACTCTTGAAAGTGAAAGTGTCCTGGATCTCTTCATTACAAATATGGGCCAAAGACTTACTGCAGCTGGTACGATCAGTTGTAGCATCAGCGACCATATTCCTATTTTCCTCGCCTTTCGTTGCTGTGATTTAAAATCAAGAACGAAATCAAACGTTTTTTCTTTCCAACCATTAACAGAACATGCTTTGCTGCATTTTAGAAACAAAATATGTGCCCTCGACTGGACATCTGTGACATTACAATCCAACGTTAATGATGCCTACGATACATTTCATCACTTGTTCAAGAAGTGCTATGATGAATGTTTTCCGTATAAAGTAATATCTCGATCGAGAAAATCACGA
Organism: Ixodes ricinus; assembly: GCA_037355805.1. Lineage (NCBI taxonomy): Eukaryota > Metazoa > Arthropoda > Arachnida > Ixodida > Ixodidae > Ixodes > Ixodes ricinus. The sequence continues at coordinate 27,490 of JAZHYW010038893.1, read as the reverse complement.
AAACCTTGGATCACACCTGATCACATCAAAATGATTAGAAAAAAGAGTATATTGTTCAAAAAGTTTATTTCCTCGAGACACCCAGACAATTTAGCATGCTTCAAAAAATATCGAAATAAATTAAACTCTATACTAAAACAAGCAAAAGCACAGTATCATGCAAACCTCTTCAGATATAAGTCGAAAATTTCTCCTGCTGTGATATGGAAATCTATAAATGAGGTTCTCCAGCGTGGCCCACGTAACGATAAAATGGGGGAGCTACTGATCAATGACCAAATGCTATCCGGTGTCCCACTGGCAGAATGCTTCAATTCCTACTTGGTAAATCTTGTTTCAAGCACATATAATGAAGATGCTGTTAAATATATCACACAGAGCCCAAGCTCGTCCCTTTTTCTCAATCCAACAAATGAATTTGAGGTGTACAAAATATTCATGCGGCTCAAAAATAGTAACAGTCGTGATATTAGCGATTTTCGAATGAAACCAGTCAAGCTTGTCATCGACATAATTGCACCGTACCTCGCGCATATATTTAACCTCAGCTTGGCTTGCGGTGAGTTCCCCGCAAATATGAAACTTGCCAAAGTTACTGTGATTCACAAAGGAGGTGATGTGAACCTAATGACCAACTATAGACCAATATCCATCCTGCCAATTTTTTCTAAGGGACTAGAAACCCTTGTCAAAACTCGTGTAGAAAGCTTTCTCTGTCGACATGAAATAATAACTGACGCCCAATTTGGTTTTAGAAAGGGAAGGTCGACAGAGTCAGCGCTCTTACTCCAGAAAGAAATAATTTTAAATAACATTCAAAACAAGCTTTTAACACTAGGTATTTTTATTGATTTTAGTAAGGCCTTTGACTGCCTCAATCATCAAATACTCCTTGATAAATTAAAGTGTTATGGAATACGTGGTCCAGCACTCTCACTCTTGGATTCCTATCTCTCCAATCGCCAGCAGTGTGTCAGCATCGACGGGCAATCTTCTTCTCTCAAAGCCGTAACCTGCGGCGTGCCTCAGGGCAGCATACTGGGCCCTCTGCTTTTTAACATTTTTATAAACGACGTGGTAAAGGTTAGTACTCTTGCGCAGTTTGTAATATATGCCGACGACACCAGCCTTTTTGTGTCGGGCGTAGACGCAGAAAGCGTAATAATTAAGGGGAACGATATTCTCGCGCAATTTGGCCGATGGTCTGAGGTAAATTGCCTTAAGATTAATGTAAACAAAACCAAGGCACTCATATTTCGGTCATTGAATAAGCACGTCTCCTTCACTAAATCCCTTACCTTAAGTGGTACAGTAATCGATATAGTTAAGCACCACAAAACGCTGGGCGTAATTTTCTCTGAGCATCTGTCGTGGGATCGCCATATTGATAATTTGGTCAGCAGGTTGTGCAGAGTCATTGGCGTTATTAGAAGATGCCGCTCAATATTGCCTGTTAAAATTAAACTCATGATTTATCATGCCCTTTTCCGGTCTCATATAAATTATTGTCACCTCGTGTGGGGCACAACAACCACTTCGAATTTAAACAGAATACTGTTACTTCAAAAAAGATACTACGCATCATCGCGGATGTACACTACCTATATCATACTAAACCGCTGTTCGAAAAATTCAAGATTATTTCCATTACAAATATGCACGTGTATCGTCTTTTGTATGCTTTCCTTTTCGGAACAAATGAATTCATTGAATTTCTTTGGCGCACCTCGGACTTGAATAAAAAGGAAATCTCGATCAGTATGCGCTGCTCTGAGATATGGTACGTTCCTCATTTCCGCACGAATCATGCTTTGCAATCCCTTCGCCATATGTTACCTTCTCTACTGAACAGGTACCATCTAGAAAACATAGATATATACTCTCTGACTAGAGCTGAATTGTATCAGTGTTTTATCTAACGCGGTTGTCTCTGTATGACATTTTTCTTTTTCTCGCTTTTGCATAATATGCTTGCTGCCGAACGTTCCTGCGCTCTCACTTGTTTACTCTGTTTATTGTTACTTCAGTACATGCCTAGTTTGTAAGAGAAACTCTATATGCTGTATAACGTGTCTTTTTAATGTATAACACTTTTCAGCCAGATTGCTATGCTTGTTTTGCTTTAGGGCCCCAGACCCCGTCAAGTTACCATATGGTAGCTTTTTGTCTGGAAGCCCGCCAGAGTAAATTTCTGGAAATAAAGATTTCATTTCATTTCATTTCAAAAGGGCACGTAAATAGGTTATTATCAAATGCAGGGCGTATGAGATCGGTGAAATCCTCAAGCAGAGACTGAGTGCCTCGTCCAGCTGCGAAACTATATTGGCTTTCTGATAAAATTTCAGAGGTGTCGACGGAACTAGTCATTATATTGGACATGTGTTTTTCCAATATCTCGCCAATGCACGGTTAGATTCAGATGGGGCGATAGCAGTCTAGCCGACCTGGTGTTCCCCCTTGAAGATAGGTTTTACGAGTGCGGATTTTAACGGAGCAGGAATGTTGAAAGAAGACAAGACCCCATTTATTATGATAAGAAGGACGCTTTTGATAGTCACAAAATTTCCGCAGTGGTCTCGAACTCGTATGCCATCGAGACCTGGAGACTTTTTCCGCTTGGTACCGAATAAAATTGATCGCCATGTGTGTGCATCGATTGGGGACAAAAAAGCAGATGGAGATATTTTGTCAACATGACTAGGAGTGATTGATGTCACTCCGGAATCCCTGGCACTTTCCGATGACGTCGCAAAGAGCTTGTTGAAGTCATTCACAGTTGACTGCAAGTCCGAACCGAAATGCTTCTCTAGGGACTCAATTATGGGTTGCCCAGATGCCCGCCCTCGAAATACGTTGATTAAGTCCCAGATTTCTCGTGTATCGGACCTCGTCTAAAAAACTTTTTTCTGGAAGTAACGACGCTTTGAGGATCGGATCATCGCATTCAGTTTGTTTCTCGTGCAACAGAATTCTGCTTTTAGCTCCAAATTGCTAGGAGAGCGACGAGAGCGTATTCGTAACGCCTCTTTATCCTTCATGGCTCTCATGATATTGATGTCAAGCCAAGGCTTACGCATCGTTGTTTGAAAAATAGTACTTTCTGGGAGGCTTCGTAAAAAGGCTGAAAAATTGCAACAAGAGGAAGGTATATATTACAAGGTTGTGTAGATTGCAGAAAGTCATTCCAGTTGAAGGTGGCGACTAAAGCGTCAAATGTAATAGTATCTGATATAATTACGCACGCGCGGTTTCTTCTACTATATTTCTGTTGAGCAGCTTGATGCTACCAAGTGACAGCCTACCAAGTAGTGATCGGAAAGCTTTGATGAATGACAGCGGTCTTCACAAGTGCATCTGGGTGTCTGATATTTATGCGATCGATGCAAGGGACTACTATATATAGTCGAAGAACTGTAGATTTCTCAGGCTTCAATGTGTTAATATTCAGGTTTCCTACTAAACAAAATTGCACTTCTGACCGCAACTCTTTGAGGACAATGTCCAGTTGTGCTAAAAAGCGAGGGTTTCTCCGAAGTTGGCCTGTACACAGCCAACAAAAATGAAGAGAATGTTCGGTATGTAACTTTGATGGCGATTGATTCTGCATGTTGAAAAGAGACATTGGAACTCGGCGGCAGCCATTTGTCCTTAATATATATGGCAATACCGCCGCCCCTGTGATTATTATGATTGTAAAAAAATTCATTCCCATTCGAGATAAACTGATTAAATTGAAAAGCTGACACGTCAATATCGGTAAGAGCAAATATATCTACAGCTGGATCTAAGTTGTTTACGACTATTGGGAACTCCTCCGAATGCTTTTTTAAGCTTATAATATTTACATAAATAATTGTTAAGGAATGATTAGAAATTGGAACTAAAATATGATTGAATGAATTACAATCTGGAATGGAGTAACAAGTTGTAAAAGAGCTACTCATTGATGTATAATTGATTTCAGCCAGTGCAACAGTAACAGTGATGCGGAGGAGGGGAGAGTTCTGGCTCTGTTTGGCGTAGATTTTGCCGTGTCGGACCCATACGAATTTAAATTTTTTCTTTCCCTCTAGTCCGCGCCATGCAAAATAACTTCCGATCTGAATCTGTGAGATTTTCGTTAAAATATACTTGGGGATGGGAATCATCACGAGGTAAATAACCCAAACGTCCTCGGTAGCTCATCAGTGCTCCTTAATGGAGACAGACGACAATCGGATTAGGTCGGGTGGCACTGCACCACCTGTCCTAATAATAATATTAATAATAATAATAATATTAATAGTAATAATTATAATATTCATGATTCAAGAATCAAGAATTGGCTTTATTTGATGTTTAGGAACAACCTTTCGGTCTTAGTACTAGCACACCCAGAAACTTTTTATGCGTTACACACATGAAGTGGAAATCCATTACCTAATAAAATAGGACAAGACATAAAAACTTTACAATGACGTAAAGTTGCACATTGGCAATGCGCTCAGTGAGGAGATATGTGTCTGAAAAGACAGGGACATCTTTATATTTAGCAGAAATAAGAACAGGATCAACGGCGAACGTCCACGAAAGAATTATCTGGAGTTATACAACAGACACAAGGATTTAAAAAAAAGTCTTTACGTCCACAGAAGATGTACAGGTGACTGGCAAGGCCATTGTAGGTCTATCTCATTCAAAGCACTGAATTGTGTACATTTGACGCGAATGGAACATAAAAAGGCATAGGCGCACGGGTCGCCGTATGTGAAACCCTAAGAAATATTTGAGCCAGCAAGTCAGTACAGTCAATAAAGCCGTGAATGCCTTTAAAGAAAAATTAAAGATAAGCTTTTTCACGGCGTTGATGTGTGCTAGACAAATATGAGGCACTCATTAAACAATCATTGCGTAACAAATATGAGCTATCGCGAAAGTGCCCATGTCTATAGATTGGCAGGAATTTATTTTGCACTCACTCTAGCCTGAAGGAGGTGCTGGGAGAGTTGTTGCTCCAGACCACCGATGCATATTCCAGATGGAATCGAGCCAACGCGCAGTAGAAAACTAAGAGCGTTTTCGGATTCGAAAATACTCTAGACATCCTACAGGCAATACCCAGAGTACGCACGGCGGACATGATCATTTGATCTATATGTGCGCCTAAGCGGATAGAAGAATCATACATCACACCAGACTTGTACGTACTTCAACTACTCTACTCAAGTTACTGTAGTTTAACTACTTTTCTGAGTAGTTTAGTAACTTTCAGTTATATTTTCTTTTGGTAATTTGTAGTTTACTTTAATTACTTTTTCCGAGTAACTTCTGCTCAAATTATAAATTACTTTTGAATTTTAGTGGTAGGCTTGTTGGTCAACAAACATTCCTGCTCAAAAATAGATAAGATGTCGGAAGGTCAGCTGATATTTGCAGAGAGGGGAAAGCATGTAGCGTAGGCAAGGAAGGGGGAGGGTGTTTTGGAGGGTCCGAAACCCTCTAAAATATTTACGAACCTCCCTTCAACAGCCCTGCTACAAGGTGCGGGGTGCGGACAGACCGTCATAAGTGAGGCCCAGCGAATGCGGGATTTGCGCCGAATAGTGGCATTTCTTTGTGTCCTGAAGCTCAAGGAGACTTGATGTACTTAAAGAAAGGGTTTGTCCCCACTTCTCCCCAAAGTAGGAACTCTCGCCCTCTACAGGAGGTGTATATACTGCAGCCTCACTCAAAGGAGTCAACAAAATGCAGCACCCGCTCCGAAGCCCATCTTGCGCGCCCGTAGTTTGTGCTCTACCTGAAGGATCGCGTACTAAAAGGCAACGCAAAGGTGACCTATTTGCCTTGCCTTTCCTCCCATAGCTCAGCATATGCCAGTGTTTTAAGATTAAAAAAAATGAAAGCCGTTTACAACTCCCTGTAACGCCGAATTAGAGCGCAGCTCTTGAGGAGGAGGAGGGAAGGGTACTGAAGGGGGGGGTCACGTGACCTTGACGATGACGATCCAATGACGTCATCGGTGACGTCACTGATGACGTCATCAGTGATGATGACGATGACGATGCGGATGCCAATGACGTCATCTATGATGATGATGACGATGCGGATGCCGATGACGTCATCAGTGACATCACTGATGAGGTCATCAGTGATGATGACGATGACAATGCGGATGCCGATGACGTCATCAGTGATGTCACTGATGACGTCATCGTCACTGATGACGGGAGGACCTCGGGTTCCTTCGGGAGTTGCATGCAACTGGCATGCAACCTGTTGCATGCAACCTGGATTGCATGCAACAGGTTGCATGCAACTTGTTGCATGCAACAGGTTGCACTGCCGGTTGCATGCAACCTGTTACATGCAACAGGTGCTCTCCGGTTACAGGCAACCCGAGGTCCTCCCGAGGTCCTCCCGAAGAAACCCGAGGTCCTCCCGAGGTCGTGCCGAAGGGACCCGAGGTCCTCCCGAAGAAACCCGAGGTCCTTCCGAGGTCGTGCCGAAGGGACCCGAGGTCCTCCCGAAGGACCTCGGGTTCCTTCGGGAGGACCTCGGGTCCCTTCGGAAAAATTTACCCATAATGCACCGCGCGGTTACGCCGACGGCGACGGCGACGGCGACGGCGACGCGCGCTGCCAAGCCGGAAACGGGCGCCTAAGAGCTGCGCTCTAAAATCGTTCACGAAAGCTTAATCATTCCCCCTACGTTTTTACAAAAAAAGAGAAGAAGTAAAAAGTTCAATTGGGAAGTTGTTTGAGAACATGGGATTTGAAGTACTATTTAAAGTAGGATTAGAAAACTGTGATTTACTTGAAATACATTCTTTGAGAATGTACTTGTATCCAAAATTTGCCACCATTTCTGAAAAATAAAACTGATGCTCCTCCGATTACGCCTGGAGCAATGCATAACAGTTAAGATAAAGGTTAAAGATATAGGGCATGAAAGGGCATCATGAAAGATTGTATTAAAAATGTGTTTTTTACTTTAAAATCATGTTGTATTTATAGTACTTTACTTCACGTACATCGCACCCGGTGTACTTACTAGAAGTACATAACCTCAATTGACTTTGTACTTTACTTCAAGTACTTTTAGATGTACTTTACGCAACACTGTAAACAAGCAAACACTGCCTGCAAAATTAAGCTGAGGCAGTGCGAAACCTCGAAGTAGAAATGATATATCCGCAGTAATTCATCAACCGGAAAATAAAAAGTACAAAACTATTATTCACTTAAATGCAGAACCAGCTATCAAATCATTTATGTGGAAACACAAGCCGCTTTATATTTGTGTAGCAGAATTTCGCTAACGGATCGAAACATTTATGTGCTTCCTTATTACAATAAAGTACAAAACTAATTTCAAAAGTAATTCACTTCATTTTTACGGTAGTTAGCAATTTACTCAATTACTTTTCATTTCAGTAATTTCTACTCTACCCGAATTACTTTTGGGGCCAAACTCAGTTCATTACTTTTTTCAACTTCATTACTTTTTTTGAGTAACTTGTACATGTCTGCATCACACTAAGGTCTCGAAATTCACTAACACGAATTAGAACCTCCGAGTGAATACCGTAGTGAAAACATACGCTGTGCGTTTTTCGCGTGTAGGACTTTAATTTAGTTTTAGCCTTTTTTAATACGAGGTTATTTGTCATACACCAATCATAGAATGAACGGGCCTCCTTTTAAAGCATCCTACAATCACTGACGCTGCGAATTTCACGAAATATCTTAATATCATCTGCCTATCGCAAAACTGGAGAATTAGAGATAACATTAAACACGTCATTGACAAAAATTGAAAAAAGTAGAGGCCTCAGCATCGACCCCTAAGGGACCCCGGGCGTGACACCATAACTCAACGAGTATTTGCTGTTTACTCAAACAAGGCATGCTCTGTGCAATAAATGATAGCGTAGCCAGTGGTGTAATGTCCCTGCGACAGTTTTGACAGCAGCATGTCGTGGTCGACAACATCAAAAGCTTTACTAAGGTCAAAACATACAGCACACACCTGTCCCTTACTGCAAGCGGCGTTCGAGACCGCAGACTTAAAAGCAACCAAATTTGTTGTTGTAGAGCGTCGGGGTATGAATCCGTGCTGGACCGGCACCATTACAGTTAAAAAAAATGACAGAGTTTTATTAACTGCCATTGCAAATAACTTAGAGAAGGTAAATACTAGATAGACTGGTCGGTAATTGCGGACGTCCCCTCCGTTACCTGATTTGTGCACCCGGATAACTACGGCAACCTTCCACGCCTCAGGAAGCACACCGGACTTCAACGAGTTGTTAAAAATAGACACAAGCACAGGGGTTGAATATTCATGATATGCCTTGACGAGCGCACCCATCATAACCAGCAGAGAAGTTTGGCTCTAATTTGTTTACACACTCCTCAATAATGTCATCATTCACCACCAAGGAGGAAAGGTACCCCCTCCCTCCCCCAACAGTGGCAGAGGCAAGTTGCTTGAAGGTTTTATATTATACACCGACTTGAAATGATGTGCGAAGCCATTAGAAACATCAGAGGAGGCGTTGCCTTCCTCGTTTACGAGAAGAATGTCCTTCCTAGTTCTTTTTCCAGTACGACTTCTGGCGTGTTGTCAAAGCCTTTTAGTATCACGCTTGAGATTAGACTCAACAGAGGCTACATATTGTTTGTGATCAACTGAATATTGCTTTCTGCAAAGTCACCGGTAGTGCTTAAATTCTGACTCCTCCTTACCAGTCCTCCCTTCTTGAATCTTTTGGGTGGAAATCATTTTCCCCTTAACAACATTTTCAACTGATAGGTGGACCAACAATAAAAATAATAATATAAATAATATTAATCAATGAATCAATTAGTGTTCAATATGGTGTCCAGGAACAACCAATTGGTATTAGTGCTGGCACACTTGAAAAAACGAGCAAGAACAGATATTCAAACACACATACACACGAGTGCAGAAGGCGAAGGTAGTTCACCAGTCTGAGAATAAAAATATTCACAAGTACGAAAGACACTCAAATCAACAAGGTAAATCAAAAACACAAAAACAGAGACATCACCAGGTGTGAGAGCAAACAGCAAATACTTGGATATCGTACTGACTTGCATCAACCCTCCATATGATCAGCCCTTTTCTTGCAAGAGGAAGTTTCGAACAGCATTACCGAACTTGCTCCCGCATGAGTTAAACATTTCAATTTTCGGTTATAACACTCAGCCAATCTTTGAATCGGCTTTAAGTGGCTAAAATGTCAAGCTACATAAAAAATTATTGAAGCCGTGCAGGCACACGTGGAGCTCTAATGCTCACTTCGGACAGAAGGCTAGGGGAGTTAATCCAGCCGCGTAGCGTCTTTAACAAAAACAACAAATCTGCCTTCACCCGACGCTGCTGCAGGCTTATGAAGTTTACGCATTGCGAGTTACATCCAACGTTTAAAGAAGGATCACCTTTCTCAAGGTAACGATTTTTAAAGATGGAAATAAATTGGTTTTGGACTCGCTTGACGCATAAACTGTTAGTTTTCGACATGCCGTTCCAAACAACCGAGGCGTACTCTAGCTGGGATCTCAGGAAAAGTATAGCATGAAAAAAGCGGACGAGCTTTTGAATTCCTTTGTTATGCGAGACGCGGGGCCTAATGTGCGCAAGGCCGATTGAACAACTCTGGTAACGTGAGTGTCAAATCTCAGGGTTGAATCAAAAACAACACGAAGGTCCCTCAGTTCACCTTCACGTGACATCAGTTCGCCATGATAATTACATGGAAACAATATATCGTGGGCCTTGCGAGAATATGTCATTACTTTTGTTTTAGAATGATTCACACAGAGGTCATTGTCTAAACACCAATGACCGAAGGAATATAGGTCATTTGGAAGAGTGATGCAAACCTCTAAGTTCGATATTTTTTTGTAAACTTTTATATCATCAGGGTACTGCAGAAATGAAGAGTTTGGATGACCTAAAATACATCATTTACAAAAATATTGAAAAGGAGGGGTCCCAGGACAGATCCCTGAGGAACTCCAGAGCTTGCCTTGTACAAGGACGAGGTAGTATTGTTGATACGGACGTAGGCTTGCCTATTGGATAAATAGCTTTTTAGCAAAATTGTATGCCAAATCACATACTCCGTAAAAGGAAAGCTGGTATAAGAGGATGTTGTGGCTGACAACGTCGAAGGCCTTACTCAGGTCGAAATTAAAAACATCAAGCTTACCTCTATTACAAATTACTTCAATGCAGCAGACGTAAAAGATACGAGGTCGGTATATGTCGATCTGTCGGACATGAAGCCATGCTGATTAGGAATGATTATACTACGAAACTTAAAGGAGAGGAATTTTCGGATTACCATTTCAAAGAGTTTGGAAAAAGACTAGAGATGAGAAACCGGTCTGGAATTGAGAACATCACCACTATTTCCAGATTTCAGGACCGGAACAACCACTGCCACTTTCCAGTTTTCAGGGGATATTCATGACGTCAAGAAGTTATTACAAATTGTGCACAGTATAGGCGTAAATAATTCATGATAACCATTAACAATTGTAGCGGGTATCCCGTCATGACTTGCAGACAATGTCGGTCTCATTTTCTTATTACACAGCCTAAAACATTTCTCATCGACAATTACAGAACCTAATGGGTCTCGAAGCCCGTCCCAGTGATGCAATAAATTTGAGGAGCAGCTGGTATTATTATTTTAGACGTACGCAAAGTGATTCGCAAACAACTCAGACATGCCCTTCGCACTGTCGCTATGCTGATTCAAGACGATTTCGGACTCAATAGTCTTCTCCAAGAGGAATTTAGCGTACCTCCACAATTTCTTGGGATTTTTAATGAGATCTGAGTCTACCGAGTCACAGTGCGCCTGGCAATAACAGTTTAAAAATTTTCTTACATATTTTTCTGCAAATTTGAAATTCAACTTCCTACTTTGGAAGATCACTTTTCTTAAACCTCTTGTGCAATAAAATTCTTTCCATTTTAAAAGCTTCTTGTGTTCACGAGAAAACCAGTTAGGGAAGCGAGATTTATTAGATGATTTGAGAGGGAGGTATATTTCCATGGCCTCCTGAACAACCCTTGTGAGGAGATATACTTGATCGTTGACATCAGACGACTCTTAGATAGAAGCCCAGTCAAGACCCGTCAGATGGTGATACATTCCACTGTAGTTACCCACTGAATACTTGTACGGTGTGTGGGGAAGGAACATTAGAGGGACTGAGGACTGGAGGATTAGAAACAGAAAAAACTACATCACCAGCAATGTGTATTCTATCCTCAGGAACCATAGAAAGTTTACTTCGAGTCACACGTACACCGTTCGTGTCTGAAAAGCATAAATGTAAAGCATTACCTTGGTTGTTTAGAATGTTATTGTGCTTTCTAAGATCTAAAAAAGAAGTATAGTTGAGCAGATGGTTGAACATTTGTTTACAATCAAATTTGTCAGTAAGGACATTGAACTGTGTCCAGTTAATACGTGGAATGTCAAAATCTCCCAATAATAATACCTTGCTTCCCTATGAATCGGTTATTGTATTTTCATTGTCAGCGAGACATCTGTGGAAATAATCTGGTGTCGTCTGAGGACGAAGGTTAAACATACCTATTAAAATACGTTATCTCCTAGAACACTGAATTTCCATTCACAGAGATTCGGGAAATAGTTCCAAATCCTCACGTCTTCGTGAGCTATATTGTCTGTCAACTGCGACCAGTACACCACTTCCTACTCTGCTCCGGGAAGAGAAATCGCGATCGGGGGTAGACGTCAAAACCGGGCGGAAGGTAGTCGGAGGAACTATTACTAGGACATAACAAAGTTTCCGTTAAGCAAACAGTATAGTAAATAGAGATAGTAATGTTGGTAAAGAAACATAATTATAATAATCTTTATTTGGCTCAGGAGAGCCCCGGCACCGCGAAAGTGCAGCAGCCCGCACCATTGAGGCCCGTGGTGCCGCGTCTAACGAACATGATAATACGATGATTATATACATGCAAGATGACGACGAGATGGATTGCTGGTTTTGCGGAGGATGGCATTCCGATTCGCAGAAGTCCAGATTTCTTGGAGGCGGGTCAGCAGCGAGGCATGGGGATCTGGCCTTACGTTCAATTGGTGCATCTAGTGCAAAGGATCCCCAAGAGCATGGTGGCGCTGTTGCTCACTGGGGTCGAAGCATCAGGCTCCAAGGAGGTAGCCCAGTCAAGGTAGAAAGCTTCCGCCTCCAAGGAACCGAAGCCCAGGGCTAAGATTGAGGTACCGCCATCGCCCGGTGTGTCATCCTCTCAACGTCGTCGTTGTCATCTCATGTACAGCACTAATTTTAAATAGGTCGCGTACACCACTAACCTTAAAAAACGTAGAAATCACGAATGCTGCTCTAGGCCAAATGGCCACTCTCCAGGATGAGATGAAGTTGCTAACACCTCAATTATTTTTTTCTTCATTCAAAGCATTCCGATTACACACATTTTAATGTTGCCTCGTGAAAATATTTTGTCAGCCCACTTTAACATTCGCGTTTGCGAAATTGCAGATCATTTGTATCACGGTATTTTCATTTCAGCAGCTAACGCCACAACAGAACTCCGCAACGCTCACCTTTGCTCGGCGGGTTTCTGCGATGCTCGTAAAGCGACGTAGTCCGCCGGAAGTCTAGGCCTGTCTTTACAAGCGCTGCGGACAAAACACTCCTAGTCAGCTAATTGCACACTCCGTCTATCCACCATAAAAAGACAGAGCGTTATCTATCTCCAAGGTTTAGAACAAACGCAGGGGCTTGTCGTGTTCTCTGTCGTTTCGAACTTTCGCGCAAGAAAAACGCAAACTAAGATTATGTCCAAAGTTCCAGAGAGAGAGAAAAAAAAGTTTCAAACCAGCATAAGATGAGCACCGAATGCTCGCTTGATTTCCCCCGAGCAAGCACGCACTATCATCGGTACGAGGAAGGACTCCGCCGACGGCGCGCGGAGTTTTGCAACATTTCTTTCTTTTTTTCTTGCGCTGTCCGTGACCTTAAACGGGTCCGTGCATGATCACTTGTCTGGGTTGACGGGCTCGTCGGGCATTCGTGATGTCTAGATTCTCAATGGAATTGCAAGGCGGCTGGTTACCGCGGACATTGCTTGATATTGGGGGCATACGCGACCAACAACCCCGTTGCTCCGGGAGGACAGGATGGACGCATTGAGACGTTTGCAAGCATACTGCAAGGCCGGCGATCTATTGAGAGCTGATTTATACGGGAGGTCAGGCGTCTACAAGGCCGAAGACCGAGGGAAGATGCGTCGCTTTTGGAAAATCGACAAAGCAAACAGCTTGATGAAGCTTTTTTTTTCTAATTTAGAACTCTTTAGTTTTGTGTATAAAATATAGGTCACGAAGTTTAGTGGGAAAGGTGAGCAAAATCATAGGCAGGAGGCTCATTTTTTTAGAAAGTATAAACATATTGCCCCGTCATTTGCTTTATTGACTGATGAATAAACTTCCAATTTGCTTCACCCAAAGTCTGAGCGGATCCAATGTAGTGGATGGGGTCAATAAATAAAAGCAGCAACAAAAGTTAAATTCAAGTTATTATTCATTTCTGTGTGTGTTCTCTCATCGGCTAAACCAGTCAACCTCATTGAACAGAGGATGACCATGCGCCTTTTGTACGTGTGTGAGTACCTTGCATACGGTTTAGCCTTAACTATGGTTTTGGTGTGCGTTTGACTATTTTGTATACGGTATGGCTTAATTACGTTTTGGCATATATATGAGTATATTGCATTCGGACAAACGTTAGCTACGCTCGGACGTATGGAATGTAGCGTATAGTTAAAAAATTGCATTCCTCCACGGTACTGCTTCGATGAGCTTTGTTCAGCAAATTGTTTTTTAATATCACACCCAAGTTTTGGGGTACCCTAAAAACTATATTGGGCGTAAGCTACGCGGAGGTCTTCGCCATATGTGTATGCCTTATCTTTTGCCCAGATCACGGGCATAGCGTAAAACTACATCATTCATGCATATTTCGCTAATAAAACCACATCTGTGCCTTCCCAAAAGTCTCCATAATGTTAGTTGTTCATATTAACGAGACAAAAATGCGTGTATTCACCAAGTTCGTCCCCGATAATATTGCCAATATTGATGGGTATACGTATTAACGCGGTCAATATTAACGAGGCATAATTGTATATTGCTACTCATATAGCTCTGAGCGGGTATTGTATCACAACATACCACAATATATTTGAGAAAATTGAGAAATGCAAAATAAACTTCCGCTTAATCTTGGTATAATTGTCGAGCAATATTTACTCGCAAGCAAAAACTAAACGGGGAAATTTTCAACGATGCAGAAAGCGGAAACTTAAGATGAGAGGAATTTTTACGCTAAGGTAGCCGCCGTAACAGGTAGAGTACCCAAGGCACGTATGTAAATAGAGGCAGACGTGTTGGATTGCTAACGCCTGTTCCTTCGCTGCTTACTCAGCATCATAATGAGGCGACCGTAAGGCCTGAATGAGATGGTAGCAATTATCCTGTAGATCAGGAAGCGAAAAGCGGCTCATTAGTATCCTTATAATCCTGGGACAAAGTGAACGCACTCTTTTGTGATCAGAAAGTAGCACGTGTTTTGTTTTCTTTTGAAGTGTTTGAATAGGTTGCTCCAACATAGGCGAGTTTGTAAGTATAACTTTATAAGCCAGAGCGAGGGAACACAGAAAAAGACGAACACGAGCGCACGGCCTCAAAGAGATTTGACTCGTTTAGCCTCAAACAAGCATTCTATAAATTAAGCCGACCATGAACCCTCCCAGAGAAAAGGCCTATGAAAGGGTGGCTTTTACCATTCGTTTAGGGCGATCGGTGGCCGTGCGGGTTAGGGCACACCAGCTCGAATCTAGTGGTAATTGAACGCATGATCTCTGCAGAGCACAGATCTCCTATGTTCAATCCCCACCACTGCCCGTTTCAATATGGATGAACAACGTACCGGAGTGTGCTCGTGTATCATACTGCGTGGTGCACGTTAAAGACACCAGGCTAGCGGTTTTACTGCACTGGCTAAATTGCTCATCTACCTCTGAGTGACAAGTCACCCGTTGTGGCAGACTAACTCTAGGCTGTACAAACATACGCAAACATCATTGACCATTCATGGTTGTTTGGAAAGTGTTTTAGCTGTAGTCCGTTACGAGATATTTCAAAAGGCAAGTGTGTTCCTTTTGAAACTTCTCGTAAAGGAAGGTACAGCCACATGCTTGAAACTTGAGAGTGCGATTTTGGAACTGTTCTTCAGTGACCACAAGGCGGTGTTACCTTGTGTCGTATAACACTGCATGAGACATTAGGGCAGTTACACCAATCACAGGGGACGATTCATGCATACACATGCAGTTTTTTCGTTCCCTGGATTTTAAACTTGGGCGTACAATTTTTTAACTGTTCTTCAATTACCACAAGGCAGTCCTAGTTTTTGTCCAATAAAACTGTTTAACAGGTTCACAAAATTATTCCTACTTAATACATTTTCACTTATTCTAAAAATCTCTGGACTTTTTTTTCCGGTGTTTTACTCGGTTTAGTAGAAGACACCTGTGCGGATTTTATGATTTGCCCTCGCACCTTTACCCTTCATTCGGTCCATCGGCTCTGAGATGATTTTGATATTGATATAGTTAAACACCTAAAACCAAGATTGACCCGCGCAGTTTGAGGTGTCAACTGGAGGTCGTTGATGCCTTTCTTCGGTCGTACAGCTTGTCTCAAATACTCCTTTATTATGATTTCAATTGAGAGTTATAACAAGGTTCCGCTAGAGGTTACGGAATGTGATAGCGTAGATGTTTTTTACTGCTTTACGAAACACTGTATTGATCTAGTACTTCACTGTGGTATTGTGATAACCGCCAAAGATTTTATTTATCGCAGTGTTTAGCCAACTATGTGTACTCTGTTATGGAACGTCATCTCTGTCTTTTCTTCCCAAAGTGTACATTGCTGTTTTATTTGCATTCTGTACAATCGACTTCAAAGGGTGTTTTTGTTTTCACCTGTTCACGTAATACCCACACCGGCTACAGCTCTCAGAAGTGAGCCAGCAAGTATATATGAATAAAAAAATTGTCACCTTAGCGGCTCCGACGTCACACCTCAACTGTTGCACCGTTTCCCCTTACGAGTTGCGTAAGTGCCCTGACCTTTTATATTTATCATTTGTGTTTTGTTTTTCACTACACGCTAACGCAATGTGTTAGGATGACTGCACCTCGACAGGGAGTGTGTTCTTACCTTTTGCCGTATTCTCCGGAGACCTCGTGTGAAAATAAAAAGCAAAACAAATTGGGAGAGGGGGGGGCGGTTTTCACAATAGGCGTCCGGAAAACAGGCACACCAGTGACTGATATCGTTATTGGAGTTACATTTCTTATGTTTATAATTTCTTGCAGCAGCATTTGTCCTAACGCGGTAGCTTTAATGTGGGATATCCCATCCCTCCTTGGACCTTGGCTGCTTGTGATGGTACCACCTCTGGAGGGAGAAGAGGAGGGAGAGTCATCGCTCCCCGTGCGCTCTCTCCTCCCTCCTACGATGCTGCGACCACCACCAGCAAGATGTATCTCATCGACCCCACACACACACTATCTCGCCTTCATTGGATTCGATTGAATGTCTAAGCCACTCAATTTGTTTCATTCAACTTTTCATAGTGAATGGATTATTTGACTAGATTACAATAAGTAAACTGGTTGGCGTCTATTGGCTTTCGGGTCTTACCGCGGCCCTGCGCCTAAAGGCTGTTTCACATGCTGCGATTCTCGTCCGAAATCGGTGCGATTTCCAGTAAATGTGTAAATAAAATCACAGTCGCACTGTTGCAGCGGCTCTGCGACTGGATTCCACCAAGTTGGTATTTTGTCGCAGAGTCGGTGCGATCACTTCATCGTCAAGCAGCCGTTCATTAGCCAGCTCTCATCCGCGATAGTTGCGTATTCGAAAATAAATTTAGACACCTTAAAACTTTTGCTTTAATGCCTATTTATGAAACATTTCTAGTTACATATTGTATTCGTAAAACATTTGTGTTTATTAAGACGTTTTTGATGTATTTTAGGCAAAGTCAAACACGTCGCGTCCGCTTCCGAACAACGTGCCGCGCCGACAGAAATCGTGCGGTTGTTGGAGCATGTGAAACCAAACATTGCGGTCGCACTCGCTGCGTCGGCTGTCGCACCGATTTTTTCGCAACAGTCGCTGCATGTGAAACAGGCTTAACTCTTTAGTCGCCTTGACTGTGAAGAATTATATTTGATGCCGACTGTTTTCATAGAACAGAATGAGTATTTTTATAAGAGTTCGATTTATTTTCAAATCAATTTCTCAACACAACTCCTCTGACTCGATGGCTGTGTAAATTGCTCTCTTGTCCCTGCTCAGAAGACAAATGTCTTGGGGCATTTCAAAGTAATTTATTATATATCTTTTATGCTTTAAAACATTCATCAATCGGCTTAGAGATTTTAGCTCATGATATTGTCATGAATGACAAGGTAATATAAATAATAACTGGGGAAACTGAAACGCTTAATCGGGCGATCTTGTACCCAAAAATAAGAAGGAAACACAAGAAAGCAAAGCGTCGCGGGCGCAGAAGTCGGTGTAACAGCAGAGTCGAGCGCTGGGGCGAAAACGGACTCCGCTCGCCATGCGGAGTCCCTTATGTACCCTCGCGGATTTCTGGAACATTCAGCGTAGAACGTTCGGCGCGTAGAACATTCGGAAATCGATCAGACAAGAATGTTTTCAAACTTACGAGAACGCCTAGTTTAAAGAATAAATAAGAGGTCATTCCGCTGGCCGGAATCAAGCCCAGACTTTCCGCGTGACGGTCAAGCGCACTAACCATTGGGCCACGCACGCGCTCGCTCGGCGACGCGCGTGGCATTACTCCCCAATTTTAAAAGCGCATCGTCTCGATACGACGTGCCGGCAAACAAAACATCAAAACAAACAAAAACAATGGCAAACTACGGGAACTTGTACAACACAACTCTATCGAGCGCAATTCATACTCCTATCGGTCGTAGTACGGCTTGAGGCGCACGACGTGGACGAGTTCCGGTCGTGGAGGGCGGCGTGATGAAGTCCGTGTTCCGTCGGGCATCACCTCGTAGTTCAGATCTCCGAGTCGACGAAGCACTTTGTAGGGCCCGGAGTTGCGCTTCGGGAGTTTCTCGCTGAGACCACGGCGGCGGATCGGTGTCCACACCCACACCCTGTCTCCGGGCTGGATGTGGACGTCCCGACGACGAAGGTTGTAGCGGCCGGTGTCGACACGTTGTTGGGCTTGAATCCAGAGTCTTGCGTGCTGACGGACTTTTCATTTTTCATTTCATTTATTTACCCTCAGGGCATAAAGCATTACAGAGGGGGAGTGGGGGAACAATGAGTGGTATAGTAAACAAACTCACGTGGGAAAATTGATTAAAATCATGATTAACAAACTCAAGTAAAGATACTAATCAACGCCTTTTTGAAAAGAACACTGTCTACAATTGAAACAATGGGGGCCGGAAGGTGGTTCCATTCATGGGATGTGCATGGTACGAAAGAATGGTAAAAAGCATTGCAATTGGAATGAGGGATGCCAACTTTATGTTGATGATCCACTCGTGATGAAACGTAGAAAGGAAGTTCAAAAAGCCTTTCTCGCAGTGTAACATTAGTGTAATAAATTTTGTGAAATAGGCTTAGCCGAGCGATTTTTCTGCGTACTGAGAGATGTGGAAGTGAAAGGTTAGCCTTCATTAACGTTATACTTGCGGTTCGATGATAGTTCGAGCAAATGAAACGTACTGACCTGTTTTGTATGGCTTCAAGTGATGCAATTAGTGAAGATTGACCAGGGTCCCAAATAGATGATGCATACTCTAGCTTTGGTCTTACGAGTGTTTTGTACATTATCATCTTTAAGGATTGCGGTGCCAATGAGAAGTTTCTCTTCAAGTATCCGAGCATGCGATTTGCATTGTTAGTTATGTTATCTATGTGATGTTTCCATGTTAGATCAGACGTGATATGTACACCAAGGTACTTGTACTCCGAGACCGACTCTAATGGAATTCCTTTAATATTATAATGTGCAGGTACTGCTGTACATCTGGATATGCGCATAGATTTACATTTAGTAGAGTTTAATTGCATTGACCATGATTCGCACCAAAGTGACACTGCATTAATATCATTTTGTAACTGTCTTGATTCAAGGTTATTGGTTACTTCGCTGTATATGACGCAGTCATCAGCGAATAGTGAAATATTGGATGAAATATTAGATGGTAAGTCATTGATATAGATTAAAAATAGCAAAGGTCCTAAGACTGAACCCTGCGGTACTCCTGAAGTGACAGAAACTAAAGTGGAACTAGAGTCATTGATGGTAACCAATTGTTTGCGATTAGTCAAGAAAGAATGTATCCAGGTGAGAACGTTAGGGTCGATATTTAGTTTACTGAGTTTTAACAGAAGTAGTTGGTGAGACACTTTATCAAACGCTTTTGAAAAATCTAAGAAGATGCAATCTATACTTGACCTGAGGTCAAGTATAGAATGAAGGTTATGTGTGAACGATGCAAGCTGTGTTTCGCATGAGAATGATTTCCGAAAACCATGTTGAAATGGACAAAAGAAGCAGTTTGAATCTAAGAAATTTACTAAATTGGAGTAAATTATATGCTCAAGAATTTTGCATGGGACACTGGTCAATGATATAGGGCGAAAGTTTAGAGGACTATGTTTATCACCTCCCTTGTGAACAGGAACCACCCTGGCGACCTTCCAATCATCAGGTAAAACACCGAACTGTAGGGATTGAGTAAATATAGCAGAGAGCAAAATTGACGTATACATCTTCGTGTTTTTTAGGAACTTTGTATTGATATCGTCGATTCCTGCTGATGATGAGAGTTTAAGGGAATCAATTATTTTAACAATGCCCTCAGGATCAACCGCTAGCGGATACATTGGCAGGTAGTCATAAGATATGCAATCAAAAGTAGGAGAGCCTGAAGGAACCGAGAAACAACTTACAAATACATCATTGAGAATATTAGCGCAATCCACACTAGCAATGAGACTACCATCATCGGCCTTCAATGACACTGAAGTTTTACTGTTTCCTTTGGTGACATTCCAAAACTGTTTAGGATTGTTTATTAACATGGATGGTAAGGTGCAGTTAAAAAATACATTTTTGGCTTGATCTACAGCAGTTTTGTATGAATCAGCAGCAGTGTAATAAGCGACCCATCGTCGACCAGTCAAATCTTTTTTCGCAGCACGAAATAAACGCTTCTTCTTGTTACGCAATCTATTGAGCGCTCTATTAAACCATGGCGCGTCTGAATTGGAATACACTGTTCTCAGAGGGATATGTAAATTTAAAAGTCGATCAAGTTCCATCTTGAATAAGTTCCAATTATCATTAACAGAACGCTCATGAAAGCAGGGTAAAAAAGTTTCCATAAAAGTGCACAGGTCCCTATTAACTGCCTCAAAGTTAGCTTTACCGTAGTCTCGTACACGTTTGAAGGTATTAGGCACAACCGCCGACGGCATTTTTATATCAAAATGTAATAGGCAATGATCACTTAGACCCGGTAAATGTAATATGGACGAGACTAACTTCGGGCATGTTGTTAGGATAAGGTCTAGTATATTGGCTGATGAGTTGGTAGTGCGGGTAGGTTTGGTTACCAATTGAGAAAGACTATAATCAGAACATAAATCTACAAAATTATTGCTTTCCGAAGAAAATGGCTGAGCAACTGGGGAAATTCCAGACCACACAATGTTGGGAAAATTAAAATCACCCATAAGAATGATGGGCGAAGTAGGGAAGCGAGTGATTATCTTATTGAGTGAGTCATGCAAATCTTCACAAAAAAGTTGTTCGCACTTGGAGGGCGGTAACAGACACCCAATATCAGTCGCTTGTGGTTTACGCACAGGTCGATCCAGACAATTTCAATTTGGCTACATACATCGATGATTGAAGATGCGATGTTATTCACAACGGCAATGAGTACTCCACCGCCAAGTCTACCACTCCTATCATATCGATATACATTGAACCGTTTATGGCAGTTAAATATTTCATTGTTTTGAATCTTGCTAGATAACCACGTTTCCGTGAGAACCACTATTTCACAATCACTGGAATCAATTGCGGAACTCAGATCCTCTCGACAGCGCATGACGCTGCGAACATTACCAAAAAGAACTGAAATATTACGTGTTTCGAAGGAACGCTGCGACCCAATCCCCGCTCTTACCTAGCTTGATGTCCCTTCGAGCGCGTCATGGCTGTTACCATGATGACTACGAATAATACGGCGTGCGCCAGAATTATTAACCTCGTGAACCAAGTCTTCCCTCGGATCGTAAGCATACACCTTGTTGTTAACGTGCAATTTATTATAACGCACGGAAAACACGGAGCCCAGTGATTTTCCAAAATCAATCAGCTTTGATCTCGCAAGTCGCGTCGCAGGTGAAAAATCTTCATTTACAGACAAACCTTTCCCTTTTATGAGAGGTCTGGATTGCAGAATCTTGTCTTTCGCTTTGAAAGATTCAAATTTTACAATTACCGGACGACATTTATCTTTCTTAAAATAGCCGATTCTGTGAGCACGTGCAATGCAATCGGCAGAGATTTCCAAGGTGGAAAGAGCAGCGATAACTTTTTGTTCAGTCTGAGCCCAGGTTTCTGAAGGACAATCAACAAATCCATGAAAGATTAGATTGTCCCTACGCGATCTATCTTCCATCTCATCTATACGATAATCGTCACGAGCACCACGGTGCGTCCATCCTGAAGTTCGGCCACTCCTCTTGCAACGCCGATTCCTCTCCCCAGGAGCAATTGAAGGTTGCCTTCCAGGACAACTTCGCCGCAGGTAGCTGTATTGGTCACGACGGGTACGAAAACACTTGATCGCGGCGGCAGGTTCACGTGGTCGGCGGCGACTCGGACGGCGGCTGACGCTGTTTGGGGTTTCTCTGAAGGCGGAACAGGCTTCCGTAGCGTCAATCTGTTCTCACCCAGGTCGATGACGGCGCCGTATTCACACAGAAAGTCCATGCCGAGAATGACATCTCTAGAGCAGTCTTGTAGAACGACGAATTTCACAGGGCACGTTTCGCCGTGAATTTCGACGCGAGCAGTGCAACTTCCGACAGGCGTGATGAGGTGTCCTCCGGCGGTTCGAATTTGTGGTCCTCCCCAGGGCGTCGTAACTTTTCGCAGGCGGCGAGAGAGCCTCCCACTCATGACTGAGTAGTCTGCTCCGGTGTCCACGAGTGCCGATGCGTCGTGGCCGTCGATAATAACGTTTAGGTTGTTGGACACCGATGCAAGAGCGTCGTTGTGATGTGTAGCGTCGGGAGAGTGGGAGCGCTCCGTCGTTCTTGGAGGCTCTTTACGTCGGTCGTCTTCGGCAACTCCACCTCCAGGGGTTGCCGCGCCTAGTTTCCCCGGCGAGGAGCGATGGGCGACAGGCTTTCACGTCGGGGTCGGTGCATCGGCGAAGCTGGACGTCGCGGCGACGGCGACCGGAACCCTCGGCGGGACGCAGGCTCGGGGGACTGGGGTCGTCGCAGGTACTCGTCGATCTCGCTGGGACGTTCACCATGACGGGGGCGCGGGTCGTTCGGGTGGAACCCGCGCAGCCCGAGTCGTCGGTAGGGGCATCGGCGGTACACATGGTCAGCTTCCCCGCAGTGGTAACACAGCGGGCGTAGGTCGGCCGTCCTCCAAACGTCGGTCTTCCTTGCACCCCGCTGCTCTGGGCGTGGAGCATACCTCGGCGCCGGTGCCTCACGTCTGGAAGCTGGCTGGTAGTGTCCTGCGACGGGAGGTTCTCTCTTGGCGGCGGCGGCGTAGGTCAGGACCGGCTGTTCGGGGGCTACTGCGACGGAGACCTCTGGCAAGAGGGCCCGGTGTACCTCCTCGCGAACAGCCTCGGCGATTGAAACAGCGGCAGGTCGTTCTGGAGAAGGGAGCAACCGCTTCAGTTCTTCTCGAACCACATCCCGGATGACCTCCCGAAGGTTCTCGATGCCAACTTCGCCGAGGTCAGGGAGGGAAGATGGAAGGGATGAGGTGGCAGCTACGCCGGCGAGTCTCTGATAATGACCCGCCCTGGCCGACAGCGCTCGTTCAATGTTAGTTGCCTCAGCAACAAATTCATCCACGGTCGCCG
The DNA here is from genome assembly GCA_037355805.1 of Ixodes ricinus. NCBI lineage: Eukaryota > Metazoa > Arthropoda > Arachnida > Ixodida > Ixodidae > Ixodes > Ixodes ricinus. The sequence goes on along the minus strand of JAZHYW010038893.1, from coordinate 4,213 downwards.
GTGGGTTGCGAACGAGACCGCCAAAAATCTCGCTTTTCACGCCTCTCATGAGGACGCGTAGCTTCTTGTCTTCAGCGGCTCCAGGGTCAGCACGGGCGCACAGGCGCAGGACATCTTCAGTGAAGCTTGTCACGCTCTCGTTCAGACCTTGGCATCTTCTTTGAAGGATGTCCTCGGCTCGTTGACGTCGGTGTTGGTTTCTGAAGGTGCGCTTTAGTTCCTCCACGCATGTCTCCCACGTCGTAAGGGCAGCCTCGTGGTTCTCAAACCATTGTCTTGCCGTTCCCTCCAGTGCGAAGTAAATGTTTTGGAGGCGCTGTTCTGCCGTCCACGCGTTGTAGCGGGCCACACGTTCGTAGTGCTGCAGCCAGTCTTCTATATCCTCGTAGATTTCACCGTGGAATGGCGTCGGCACACGGGGAACCACAGGCAGGAAGATGTAGGACGGTGCTGCTTGGGGGTTTTCCGTCGACTGGGCCGTGGAGTTCATCGTCGGCTTCGGTAGCTGCTTAGTCTTGGGCGGCAGAAGTCCGAATTCCGGGTGTAGGCCTTGGGTGCGACGACTGAGCCGGATCTCGGTGGTGCTTTCGTTGGTTCTTCGTGGGCTTGGCGTCGGACTTGCACTGCGGGCCCTTGGAGGGGTACGCGGCAGGGGCATGCGGTACCCCGCACCTCCACCAAAATGTCACGAATGGACAGGCGAGGAAACAAAAGAATAACTGGAAAACTGAAACGTTTAATGGGGGCGAACTTGTGCCCAAAAAATAAAAAGGAAACAGTAGATAACAGCAGAGCGTCGCGGGCGTCGAAATCGGCGAAAGAGCAGAATCGAACGCTGGGGCGAAACTGACTGCGGCTCGCCACGCGGAGCCCCTTTTGTACACGCGTGGGCTTCTCGAACAATCGGCGTAGAAGGTTCGCGCATAGAACATTCTAACCTCGAACATGCAACAGAGTTCTCGAATTTACCAGAACATTACATTAGATGTCACCAAAAAGGCGTCCCCGCGGCCAGGAATCGAACCCTGGCTTTTCGCGTGGGAGGCAGGCGCTATAACCGTTAGGCCACGCGCTCGCTGCCTACTTTGCAAGGTTCGCGCGCGGCAATAAAGAAAGCAAGTCCAAAGCGCTCGTAGTTCCCGCCTGTAAGGTTCCGGAACCTTTTTATTTGTTGTCTTACTTCGTCTGGAGGCCCCGCGCGAACGATTTTGGGGGAGACGTGTGGGGTTCACTAGGGGATGTTTACGACCTCCGGGCGGGAGAACTTTGTGCGCGGAGCGGGAAGCCCCCTTTGCGGTGCGGGTGTCCCGTTACTCGGGAACGTCCGAGCGGGGCGCCTCCCGCGCCCCGCTCGGCTGCCTGCAGCTGGGGAGGCTCCGCGGTTAAGTGTTTTTCTCTGGTAGTCGACCAGTGCCACCGCTTGGGCTTGTTTGCTTAGAGAGTCGTTTGTCGCTTCCCACTGAAAAGTGTCGATCGCTCTCCTAGAAGTGTCTTGGGCGCTGTGCTTCGTCTGTCGGCACCTGTCCCTCCAGCCGGTGTTCAGAGTGCCAGGGGTGATTTGTGGTGTCTGAGGGCCAGACTCGTCTGCGCCTCCTACGCCTGGCGCCGTCTGGCCCTGGGCTTGGAGCGCCGGATGAGAACGTTGACCCCACGGGAAATTGGGAAAGAGGGACAGGCTGGTGTCAATAAGAGCACAGGCGAGACAAAGCGAGGCGTCTTTGGTTTGGTACCGCTGGAGAGAAAGGAGCCGCTCTCTAACGGCGGCCAAGTCCGGGGCTCGGGTTGTCAATGTTTGTGTTCTTGTATCCCGTATGTTAAATCGTCTTTGATTAAACTGTTGCGTAAAAGTACCTGCGTAAACAGTTGTCTGGCCCGAACTGCTACACCACCGCCACCGTCCAACGCAAGCCATCCTCCTCCACACCATCGAGGAGGAACCACCCTTTCAACCCATCAAGAACCTTACTCCGCCCTCAGTACACGTTGGACATCTTCCAAACTTTGGCACCGGATAACTAGATAAACGAGGATTTACATTTACTTCAGAGGTCGCTCTCACCGCTTCCTCACGGTCGAGCAGCAGGATCAGCCGGCGACAAGCCGCGAATTAAAGGCTTGAGCATCAACAGCCCAAGTGCACTCGGTGATGATGCGGGCGATGCGGGTTAGTGTCAACCGGTAGCCCAGCACAAACCGTGACCGTTCCAGCTCTTCGTCATGACACGGTGTTGCAGAGAGCAGGGTATAATACAACTACACAGACCACCGAAGCAAACGCACTGTCATCGTAAATCTTGGCTTGTGATTGCGCCTTTGTAGATCATCTTATTCGTTTTGCAGGAGGCGCAAACGACGGGCATAACAAAATCGTTTGCATATTCCGCATACCTCGCAAAAGCATTTACCCAGTCACCTTGCGAAAGCGAAAAGCACGGAGTCCGCACCGTCCTGACTTCCTTGTCTTTTACCTGCTTTAGAGCAGTTTGTACCTGCTAGTAGGTATGCCTACTAAAACTGAAACTTGAAACTAGGGGCAGTGCCAGCGAGAAAAGAGACGAAGTTGGGAAAGCTTGCTCGCTCTCCCTAATTTCTCAACTCTCAAGTGATTGTACCATAAAAAATGCACCAACGCCTCTTCCCAAAATAAAGAAAAAGCACTATGTTCGCTACGTAAAAAATGGTCTCCGTTCATGCATCTGTGGGCAGGTAGGAAATTTTGCCCTAATTTCCTAGCAGAAAGACCTAGCAGAAAAACGTCAACACATCCCAGACCTGCAATCCAACTTGTAGGCGAAAGGCATTAACCTGTGGCGCACCACAGGCTCCCCGACACCAGAAGACAACACTTTAGTGGGGCATCGATAGTGTCCAGGAGTAGGCTATGAGCGTTAGATTTCACTGCTTGTTAACCAAGACAGAATACTTAGTAGTCCTCAACAAAAGCAAACATGAAGTTAGATTGAGCAGATAACAAAAACAGCTCAAACACGACAACCACGCCATCCTCCGAAAACTTTTTATAAGGATTCTAGGCTTCACCCTCCAAGAATATAGGAAAGCAGACCAATGAATGAACAGATGCATTAAGCAAATGAACAAAACAAATTTTCATACTACTTTGAATCACAAGCAAGAGACCTGGTATGAAGGTACACGAAATTAGAAAGAATATTGAAGCACTGATAGCGTAATTTGTGGTACGCAGCTCCCTACATCGCACTCACCAAAACCCATAGAGAAAAATTGAACACTCAGCTCAGTAAGGCAACGAAAATAGCTCTAGGAGTTTCCCGCTTCACCCCTATTGCGAAGATTGAACAAACGAGCATATTCAACCAATTAGACGACATGATCACCTTACACCAGCTTGCCTGCTACAATGGCTAGAAACCTTCAATTACGGGAGTAAGACCCTACAATCCTTGAACTATGCATCCCACCACCTAACCCCCGCCCCCCGCCCATACCTTAAACACCGTCGCCAAAGGACACAATACCCAGAGTAACTGTTCAATTTATTCATAACAACATGGGCGCAGAATCATAAGAGGACGGACTGAACGTAAGGCCATGACACAGAGAAGCATACATCGCATCAATACCGGCAAAGTAATTGGTATACACCACTTACGTCAGCTTAGACAAGCACAGCGGAAAGGGACACGCAGCAGTGGTAGGAGCACACTTCCAGCTGGTAGCCAAACATCACAATGTCCCATCCACGACTGCGCTTGAGATCCAAGCAATAGAAAACCCCATGCCGCACAGCGAAATCACCAGTGGTATTTATACGCTTACGCACAGCCTGGGTGCCCTCCGAAAGTTCACTAGCAATGTGCTGCCAGAGCACACAAAAACCATTCTCGGAGTGCACTTGGACTTCAATCCCAAACTACAAGTTACACTCAGCTGTGCGCCTCGCCACCAGGGCATTCACGGCAACGCCAAAGCGAACGAGCTCGCCAGAGAAAGTTATTAACCGGTTTCTTCAAATCCTTGGCAAACCAACAACGACACAAGCCAACATAGGAAAGAACTACAATCCAAAAGAACAGCACTCCTCCAAGAACTGCTCGACGAGCCTACCGTATTACCCACCCCCTCCAAAATTCTCACGAGACATGAGTCATTCACCATCAGGAGGGTACTAACTTTTCCCTTCTCACAGAGCACTACCAACATTACATCAACAGTTTACCCGGGACAACCAGGT
>JAZHYW010038891.1:0-14721 GCA_037355805.1 Ixodes ricinus | reverse complement strand
TGAGGGGCTGAGGGCGAGTGTAGCTGTGAGGGTGAGGGTGAGTGAGGGGCTGACGTGAGTGTGGTTGTGAGGGTGAGGGTGAGTGAGGGCGACCTAAAATGCCGACCCCGCTAGCCCATGGTCCTCCCCTGTGGTACTAGTCAAGAAACAAGACGGATCACGGTGAGTTTGTGTGGATTATCGACGCCTCAACAGTGTAACACGAAATGACGCATATCCTGCCCGAATCGATGACATGTTTGATGGTCTTCAAGGATCCTGCTTTTTTCTCTTCAATGGACCTCAGAAGTGACTACTGGCAAATACTGTAGCCAACGCCGACAAACCTAAAACCGCATTCATTACCCCTAGTGGCATCTATCACTTCAATGTTATGCCTTTCAGACTTTGCAATGCCCCAGCAATATTCGAAAGAATGATGGACACCCTCCTTCTAAGTCTCACTTGGAATGTGTGCTTATGCTATCTTGACGACGTCGTTGTATTTCCGACGACATTCGACGAACACTTGCGTCGGCTACGACAGGTTTTGAACTGCTTCACCAGAGCTAGATTGCAACCAAATTCAAGCAAAGTGCGTGATTTGGAGCGAAGCAAATCAAACTCCTGCCACCTCGTTAGTCCCGACGGAATACGTCCAGACCATAGCAAGATCCAGGGTGTTTCTGATTTTCCCGAACCGAAGGGACTTAAAGAGGTTCGTGCTTCTCTCCGACTTTGCACCTATTTCCGACGATTCATTCCGGGATTTTCCACATATTGCCGAACCCTCTCAACATGCTGCTTCGGAGCAACGCTAAGTTTGAATGGAGCCCTCCCCAAGCCAGAGCCTTCCAGTTTCTTAAGTCTGCGCTAACGCATGTTCCTGTCCTCGGCCACTTCGTCCAGGGTTGCCAGCACCGAGTTACGTACAGATGCAAGTGGGCAAGGCCTTGGCGCAGTTAGTTGCACAAAACGTCCACGGTAAAGAACACGTCGTCACTTACGCAAGCCGTACCCTACAAAGAGCGGAACGCAAATATACTGGATGATAACATAGAATAGGCGAAACTTACACGGGCAACAAACACAAGTGTTGCTTAGAAAAGAAGAAAAAAAAAGAATAGCACGGGTCTTCGAGATGCCCCGTGGGTCATGCATGAGTCAAAAACCTCGAAGGGAACAATGTTAAACCTGGAAATAAAAGGAAAGGAAAAAATTAATGTCAAAACCTGGAATAAAAAAGAAATTTGATGGTCCAGTTCCGGTCACAAAGATAGTACTACTGCTAACACATATGGGTCCGGGACCTGGATAAAAATGTTCTCTGTTCGTTCTTGCTATTCGTCTGATAACCTTTTAATCGGTGCCCGTGTACCGGGGCTTTCGTTTATTTATTGTTCAATTGCGTTGAATAGGCAAATTAGGTAAGATTCACGCTGTTCCCGTTCGTGATTTTATTTGAACGCAGATTCTATTAGTGTAACTTACAATTTATCAGACAAGTGTTTTGAGAAAGCGAGATGTTTTGATGAAGGCAGTTTTGGAAGAGATATAACGTGAGATTTGTGATTACTAAAGCGCAGTCTAAATGCCGTTTTAGTCTGCCCTATGCAGTGCATTTTGCATACGGCACACTCGAGTAAGTAAACGAGATTCGACGAGGCTCATGTAGAATGGCGTTTAATTTTGATCGAGATCTGCGGGTGCGTGCTGCTGGCTGTGTTTGTGTGGTTCATGTGTTTACAGATTAGACACCCATGGTTCATGCAACGCTTACATTCAAGGTGGTGGCGATGAATTTATCCGAGAGTTTACTAATGCGTCTCAGAGGTTACGCGATCGTCTGTGGACTACCCCAGTGGTGGATGGAAACGCGCGTTGAAGACGCTCGCTTTGTTCGAGAATGTTATAGTGTCGTCTTGAGATATTATTTACATTAGGATGTTTCGTGCTATAAGTTAGATATAGATTTGCGCATTGCGTGTCGCTTTGCGCGAGGCGCGAGCTAAAAAGCTCTGCGTGGTTCAGTTACTTAGCTTTTCTGATTGCATCGTCAATTATACGGGGTAGATATTTTTGTTTTTTAAACACTGGTGTCAAACTTTGGCTGCTCGCATCAAAATTTGTTTCTATCGAACAAATTTGTTTGAAACGATGAGCTTGGCTATAGGGAATGCTGTTCTTGCAATGGTGGGGGTGGTCGCTTTCGATAATGCAGGTATTGCTGTCGGTCTGTTGGCTTACGGTATCAGGCTCGTGGCGATGTTTACCTTCGCTCTATTTCAACATTGACGTCTAAGAAATTTATTTAGGTTTGAGAGTACGGATGAGCGAAACGTATACTTGGATGAGCAGCGTTATATCAATCTATGAAGTCCACCAACTCCTCCTCAGTGTGTGACCAGACAAGAAAGATATCATCTATAAACCTTTGTATATTAGCGGCTTTACGGGACATTCTGAAAGGAACTAAGACTAATTTTCCCCTGAATACGTCGGCATAGTTCGGGGCCATTTTGGTGCCGTCGCGGTTCGCTAACCTGCTTAAAGTATTTCTGTTGAATTCAAACGTGTTGAGTTCAGACAAGGCTCGCTAGAGTAGCGACAACGTGTCCATCTGGGGTGTCCGGTTGTTTGTAGAGTTCGTATGTCAATTAAGAAACTTATTCCATCATCGTGGGGGATATTCGTATACAACGATGATACATCGAGAGTGACCAGATATGATTGTTTTGGTATGCATAAAGTTGGTACTTATATTAAGAAGTGATTTGCATCTTAATACACGAATGCGACTTGTAGGTATATGTTTAATAAACTGTCTACATATCTTGACATGGGCGCAGTTACTGAACCTATTCCGGATAGGATTGGGCGTCCTGAGTTAGCAGGTTTGTGAATCTTTGGGAACATGTAAAAGCCGCCTGGGAGAGCTTAACCGGTTTCATTAATTTATCTTCGTTAGTGGTTATTCATCTTCGTCTAGGGTGTCCTTAAAGGGCAGAGGTCATGATCAGCATTTGGTACACCTTAGGTCATCTGCGAGAGATTAATGAAGCTTTGAGTCATTTAGTTGGCAGTATCTTTGTCGGATGTAGCTCAGGAGGTGCCATACTGGGGTAACAATGGATCCATCCTTTATGGAGCTCGGCTTTATTATTATAGCTCTACTGCTCACGTGCAGCTAAAGCCAAGCTCTTCGGACTTAGTTAGAGGTTATCCCGTTTTCCAGCTCTACCTGAGATATTCCCGCATAATGTATTTTTGCAACAAAAGCGGCTATGGCACCAGTTAACACAATCATCACGGCTAGTCAGTATTCCAGTCTCTCGTTTGTACGTGCACCAGAGGTGTTGGAGCTAGAGAAGGCCTGTCCAAATAGCGTATTCCCGCAATCTTTATATATATATATATATATATATATATATATATATATATATATATATATATATATATATATATATATAAGGAAGGACTGATTCCTAGAATGACGAAAGAGTGTGTAAGAAAGTCATACGTACTTTCGGAGCTTTCAGTGGAGTTTTCTGTCATATATTGGATGACGTTTCGGATATTCCACGTAACCATGGAGCGTTGCCGTCTAAAAATATATTGGTGCATTTAGGAGACGAAACCAAACGAATAGGATTTGTTCGTTGTATGGAGCAGGTCAGTGCTATTTTTTGGATTTTGCCCAATTAATTAATACAACTTTGTCCTTGGAATGTCATGCTCTAAAATTCAATGATATTTCAAAAATTATTAATTAATATTTATTATTTATTTTATTGGTCAAAGCTACAGAAAATGGCCTCACTTGCTCCAACAATGAACAGCCTTATTTATTATGACATTTTGTCTTCCGAAAATGTACCAACATTATTTTTAACCTTACCCAAAGGGTTACCTTGTTAACCTATATACATATATATACTATTGGGGTGATGGAAGATTGGACAAGTGCAAGCAGTAGTAATATCGTAAATGAAGAGGTGAGAGAGTAATTATTAAATTTACTACATCAAATTTAGATGAAGGAAAGGAAAGAATGCTGGGGAAAATTGGGCCAGCAGCGCTCCGACCCATTTTCTCCCTTCACTTTAGGCTTGCGGCATCATAGGCAACTGTTTGGCAGAGTTTAATTAGGCGAAATAATGTGTGCAGAGCGAGGCGGTAGGTTGGAGCTCAGCCTATCAACTATCAAAAGAAAAAAAACCGAAAAAAAACCACCTTGCGTTTTGTTTTATTTTTTGGTATTTTGCGCGTCACTATATTTATTTTTAGGTTTATTGACTTTTATAATAATGCTTATCATCAGAACATTGGTTTTTTATTGTGGATAATGCTCGCTCAAAAAGTGACCACGGAGCAAGAAATACGAGGTGTTTTATGTTACAATCTTGTAGATTAAGTAATAGTCGAGTTTAAATAGCGCATTCTATTTTTATGTATGACCCACCGTCGTGTAAAATTCGTGGTCCTGCTAAGAACATAAATGACTTTGAATGAATGTTCTCGGATGCGTGCACAACCTGCCTCAAGCTAGCTTCCTCAGATGGAAACTCACGTCTGCGCAATATGATATGAAAGGCAGATGGCATACAAGATTATTTCACATATTTCGCAGCTTGGCAAAGATCAAATAATGTAGTTTGTAGTCACAAGACAGCTGAGTGATAATATACTGTCAAAAATATACGTTCTAACTACGTTTGTTATGCGACTGTTGTTCTTTCCAAGGTTGAACATCAGATATTCGAACTCTAGAAAATCCTGACAGTTATATTCATCCTCATTCAAATATCAAAAGACACGGTAAGTTCATTCCCATTCATCTAGTATTTATATTTTAATGATGCAATGTATAATGCTGAACGCTTTTTTTCCTAACAGACGTTTCAGAAATACGTTTATGGAACGGATCCAGAAGACCACATAATCCTGTGAAAAACTACACTTCATCACGGAGCACGTTGAAACAGTTAGCGAAACGTTATGAAAGCGCTCTGGCTGACGTAGTGGTGTTTGTGCACGGGGTAAGAATTTGTAGTAACTACCATGCTCGCACGTATGATAGGCTAGTTAGCTAAGATAGTGCAGTTACTTAAAACTTGAAATAAGAAAAACATCAGCTTTTATTTTCCTGAGACCAAAATACGTTTCATTCTGACTTTTTATATAGGTATGTTCAGAAATAGAAGTCACCGAAGGGCAATGTCATTTATCTCTTTAGAAACATTTTTTTATAATATATTGCAATACATTTTTACGCAACGGGACGGAGGTTATTCTTGACAGTTTATGTTTTTTCTTTCGTGAGAAAAAGTCTCCTCTGAGATGAAGTTGAAAGGTCGGCGAGAATCGTACATTTTATTCTTTAATCATCAATATTGACAATGAAATGAATGAAGTGTGCGATTTTCTACACAGTTAAAATTTGAAATATTACTCACTCATTACAGGTCCATTGGTTCATATTTAAAAAGAAATACAATATTGACACACTTTTATCATGGTTGATTATTTCACTGTGAAACATTTTTCGGCAAATTTTTATGTCGCTCCAGGAGTTAATTTCCAATTTCACTGCAGGGGCCCATTCTTTAAACCTCTACAGGCCTTCATAGACAAAAGTGAACACTTAGTTGAAATAAATAAGTCATTAATCTATATATGCCGTACCTTTGAAAGTATAGGCACATGTTCACAAACAAGTGGAGACACGAGTCGTTTTTATTGCTCGAATAACATGCTAAAAACAAAACACTACACTGCGTTTCATCTTATGAGGAGCGTGTTGGACGCTAAAATCAATCGGTGCTAATTCAAAGCCCTGCGAGTGTCTACATATGACCATTGAAAAGAGAGAGTGACGCTTAGTCGGGTGATTCCTCTGCAGGGTAGGATTGCCTGGGATGTGGATCGTAGAGTCCGCTGCGGACAATCGTAAAGCGAAACAGAGTATGGTGACGACCAGAAGAAACATATCTTACCTTAAAGTCCGAAAATGTATCTCCAACCAAAATATGAAAGGCAACCTGACGTTTCCAAAACCAACTCGGTTTCTTCTTCAGGGGTGACTGAAGCAGCGCGGACAGCAGCAGCAGCTCCTAACCTTCGTCGTCAAGCAAGAAAGGAAAGAAAAGAAAAGAAAAGAAAAAGAAAATAAATTAAAAATTGTAAAATAACTTCGACTCCAACCATCCAACGAGTCATAAGGCCTCTAGTGGTTTCGACCCTCCTTCGTAGGGCAACGACTATCTGCTCGTCGGAAACCGATAAAAGAAGGGAGAAGAAGACCATAATCGAAGACCTAAAGAAAATGGCTACTCCAGTAGCTTTATTGAGCGCATCGCCCGACGCCAAGGTATCGCCAGACAAAACCAGATGCCAAAAGAAGAAAGACAGCCCCATCGAGTCGCGCGTCAGCGTTCTACGTAAAGGAGAACCAGCGAGGCGCTCGCGAGTCCTAGCAAAGGAAGGTATTCTGGTGTCCCACAAGCCCACGTCCACACTCGGAAGGTTTATGCCAAGACCGAAAGATCGCCTACCAAAAGAAAGGGCACAGGGCGTGGTTTCACACTCGTTCCGCAGAGTAGCCCCGCAACCTACATCGGCGAGACGAAGAACTTTCCCGAGCGTATCCGCCAACACAAGAACGAGCGGTGCGGAAGTTTGACAGCGAGCGCAGCGCCATCGCGAACATTGCGATGCCCTACCCCCTTCGCACTGGAAGCGGATCCGCTTCGCGAAGCCGTTGCGAACGCGAGTTGTATAAAGATCAGTACAATTACGCGCATTTGATGTTATCAAATGCGCGTGCAATGCACTGATCCTTATACAACCACGTTCGCAACCGCTTTGTGGACGCGGATCCGCTTCCAGTAGTGAGCCCTTAGACCATCGCATTGACTTCGCGAATGCGCACGTGCTGGACACAGAGCCCAATTTTCGAAGACGACTGTTCTTGGAATCGGCAGATCCAGCACACGCCGGGAAACCTAAACGAGTCGCTGGGCGCTTTGCCCTCTGTGTACGCGCATGGCCTCCGTGACCTGACAGAAAAGCCAAGAGACGACCATCTCCATAGCAAAAAAAGTTATTTTACAATTTTTAATTTATTTTCTTTCTTCTTCTTTCTTTTCTTTTCTTTCCTTTCTTGCTTGACGACGTAGAGGTTAGGAGCTGCTGCCTACGGCGTCCGCGTGCCTTCAGTCACCCCTGAAGAAGAAACCGAGCCGAGAACTTCGAAACGTCGGGTTGCCTTTCATATTTGGTTGGAGATACATTTTCGGACTTAACTCTCACCCAACCAGGCAGACTTCTGCCGAATATGTTTACTTTCTAAATATCTTACCTTGTAGCAGTTTCCCGAGAGCCTGTTCGGATGTGGTCGGGAGGCGCATTGGCAACACGTCCAAAGGTTTCAAGTCCCAAGAAAGAGTCGCGGGGAGCGGGTTCTGCTCTCGTTCTCAGTCCCCGGAACCTGCTCACCGGTTGGACGAAACCGGTGAGCAGTTTCGAAGCGGTCTGTCATGACGCTTTGCAGCGTTAACCGGTCCGCCACCGCCACGCTCAGACAGGAAAGCGTTTTGGTAAACTCTGTAACGAAGTTCGGCTAAACATGCGAGCAGTTTGATCAGGCCGGTGAGCAGTTTGGTCAAACCGCTAAGCGAAGAGTTTCAACCGATTCCTTGAATGGTTGAACGGGTAACGGTATGAACCAATTCGAATTCAAAACACTTTTTTCAGCAGGGGTAAAGCTAGTCACAAGACAATAACATTTTTTCAATTGTGTGATCGCAATTAACTGGGCAATCTTTTTGTTATCAAACTCATCAATTCGTAAATTTCTACTAGACTTAATCTAAGCTCGCATTTACACTCCAAACCTCTAACGCGTAAAGCAATGATCTGCCACATTTTTATCACATGTTTTAGTATTTAAAGGCTACTTATTTTGGTATCTATAAGTGATCTTTGCATGTTATATTACTAAACTTATCTTCTTAAAACATATCTCTGGCAAGGGCATGTATTCCATATTCAAATCCAAAACAGAAATGGTTTTTCAAAAACTCAAGACGCCACATTTAGCACAACTTAAAACATTATTGTTGATGTCACCAGCGAGAAAAAATATTTATTTTGGTGAAATTATCTAGATAACTCAGACATTTCCAGAATTAAGGTATTCGGGTTGAGCGCTGTGTTGCTCTATATATAGTACACACAATGTAAGAGCTAAGGCTCTCATTGATAAATAAAGCGCATGCTTTGTTAAGACTTTTCCCGTTTAGATGAAATAGAGGTAAACTATCTTCCGCCAGAGGTTTTGTAAGGCATGTTTTGCCTAGTCATGCCATTATTCTCATTGCTTAGATGTCAAATAAGCCTTCTACGTTCATCTAATCTTAGTTAGGTATTTTCTATCTTCATTCTGAATAACAAGGTGTGCTTCTTTCTAGCGCAAATAAAACCTGTTTCGTTCTTGTTCTATATGAACTTGCGCGGTATTTCTCTAGCGCAGTTCCTAATGTTCCATCAAACTTTTTTTTTAAAAATAAAATTTGTGCTAATGGTATATGTTTATCTGTCAGTCACTCGCTTGTAAATCCAGATATCTCTCTTGTTATTTTTTAAATTTTAATAATACTAATAGTGGAGCACTGTCTTGCCTTACGTTGGCTTGAGTCTGTAGACTGCCACACACAGTGCCCTCAGTAGGTTCAGGAAGCTGCAGTTTAACAGCTAGCTCCTTAATCACTATTACAGCATCTTAATTTCCCCGTTTATCGACCTCGTGAATTTCAATAATCTGTCGTCCAAAATATTTGTCTATTTTCTACAGTGCTGTTTTCAGCTGCTGTATTCGGCATTATTTTGGGCAACCTTTGCCTTTAGTGAATTATTCCTTTTCCGGCGAACATCAATCCTGTTTGAAAGACTGTCCAGTCTCTAAAGTATCTCGCCTTGTTTTTGGGTAGAAGCTGTTCAATGATAGTTCTACTTCTTCCGCAGTTCTTTCTTCCTATCTAGCCTCTCCAACATGTCATCCCCTTTTGCTAGTTTGTGTTTCCATTCACTTGTCGACGAATCTCAATCTGCTGAAAAAGTCTATAAATATCTTGCTGATTCTCATATCTTGGTTACTTGGGCGTTCAAAGTTAGCTTCCTGTAATTTTTATTAAACTTAATGTTTCTCTCTTGCAGTTAGGACTTTTTTCGGAACCACTAACTGGCAGCTCGCATGCAATTTGCACGTGTTACCCAGCCAATCATCAAGGCTTACTTGGAACAATTATTTTAACTTTTTTGGTTACGTCAGAAAAATGTATCGGTTCTCGTGTTCTGAGCATTTTATGCCAGAGTAGCCCGATGCCACGCATCCTATACGCACGCGATAATTGAAATATTCCAAAAATTTGTTGCATCCGAAAACACAGCCGCAGACTATCGGAAAAGAAATTCAGCAAGGGTAAAAGAATGGCGTTACCCTACAAAAATGGACGCACGCCTTAGTTTGGTGCAACGTTACTAGAACAACTCAGTTGGGAAACTGTAGAACCTGTTTGAAAGAGTGGCTTCGATCCGAACTCGAGAATTCAACTAAAGACAATCGCAACACCGCCATTTCTCGCGCAGTGGCCGCTCTGTGAACTGTACGTCCTCAGGTCTCGGTTCAAGTGGAGTCGCGCAAGGACCGGTGGCACCATGTCGCAGTGCCATGTCGCAGTAGCGATATAAATGAACTTTCATGTTTTGACTCGTCACTCAAGGCTGGCGCTGTTATCGTGCTTAGATTGGCCTCAGGCGCGAGCGGTCCGGGTTTCAAGGGTGGGGTCCCCAACTGAGTGTTTTAGTAACGTTGGCTTGGTGTTTCTTATTCAAGCAGTCTGCTGGTGTGCAACAAGTCGCTAAGCATCCAGCGCTCATGTAGTCGGCTTCTCCGGACTTTTATACACTGCAGGTAGCTGCGCCAGATGTTAGGTGACTTGCCGGGCGATGGGGCCGATTGCACCTAGCGCGTACAGACACAGCTGGTTGAGCCGACAGCGATGCTGTCTTTGACAGAGGACTACAAAGATAGAGGCACGTTGTTAGTTTAGTGTTTCTTGGTTGAGCATTTTGCTGGCGTGCCTACGATGAACGATCATGTCGAAGAGCTATAAATACTGCATGTATGAAGAGTTAGAAAACCATAAATTTTAAATACTGCACGCAATGATACTGTGAACTCTGAATACTGCAGAAAAGACAACTCTATGCACTGCATCTTGAAACTTATTTCAGATAACTATTAAAAAAGAGAAAGCAACACCAATCGCCTCCTGCTCGGAAGGGTCATATGAGGCAGCAGTGCGAGCAGAATTTCTTAGATGAAAACCTATAGAGTAGTGGCGATGTACAAATTGAATTGCGTGCTTCAACGAAAATGCATCACACCCACCTCTCATTCAGATGTCACTAAAGTGGCGTTGTTTGTGCGCGATTCACACTTGGAAAATCAGGATCATATACTTTATCTCACTTAATTTAAGGCCAGACATTTTGTTTTTAAAGAGAGATACTTCGCGAAACGCCCTCCCCGGCTGCGATATAAGCCGCTATAGAAAAACCTCTTTGCCTATTTGATAAGGCACCTGGTTTTTAAGGCTTAAGTTTTGAGTTTCTGTTTGCATAATTAACAGGTAACAATAAAAACATATTGCATTAGCAACTTGCTGGGTTTATCAAAAACCAACTTATGAATCTGCTTAGCTTTTGTAGCGCGCACTTAATTTTTGGGTGTCTTACAAAATGCATCCCAATTCCCCGAGCCCGAGAGGAGTTTTTCAGATTTGTCATTTGGATTTTCGCTCCAGCTTTCACCTTATGGTGCGAGCGGTAACGTTCGCGCTCCTACACGCTTTCTCACGTTCTCCAAGTATTTTTCAACTTTAATGATTTAGAGGTTTTCTATGACGACAAAGACGTTTCTAATTTCAACTATACGTTTCAGTTTACTAGTCAAAATGTTAATTATTCCAAATTAAAGTAGGAATGACCAAAACGTTTTTGCGCGCAAAAATAGGCTTCAAGGTGGTGAATAGTGTGGGATCAATAAGGTTTTTGTACGATGCGTATTTTTTAAAACCTTTTGGCCAACATGCGGTATAACAAATGATGAACGTATACCAAAACATTTTCATTTCTCGATTCTTATATTTTCCTTCAGGTTGAAGCTCGCCAACGTAGTTAATAATGTAATCTCCACCGGGGTTAAAGGTTAGTAAGAATTTTCACCATTTCTATCTGCAATTTTTAAATACACAAGCGCGTAATTTTCTATACGGTGATGTCTTGTCAGTACGAGCACCTCCGTTCCCACGAAACAAATATCGTGCACAGATGTGAGTTATTCTGTATCA
This sequence comes from Ixodes ricinus, assembly GCA_037355805.1. NCBI lineage: Eukaryota > Metazoa > Arthropoda > Arachnida > Ixodida > Ixodidae > Ixodes > Ixodes ricinus. The sequence continues at coordinate 3,328 of JAZHYW010038891.1, read as the reverse complement.
ACAACGAAAAAATGCATATAATTATTCATTTTTTACCCGAAAACGTGGTTCATATAGCGGGGTGTAATAATTTAGTTGGTTCGTATTAAAGAGACATGGCTGTTTTGATGGTCTGGCTCGGATATTAGAGTTTGGCAGATGCGTTTTTGTAACCACGTACGTTTAATATTAAGACTGTTCCAAGAAACGTCACCTATAGAAAACGTTTTAATGTTTTTATTAGCCAGTGGCTACTTTGTATGCAGCAGTGAAAATGGCTATAGGGTATATTGATGAGTGACTATACTTGGTTTTAGCTGAAGTCCAGATCCAACTGACGCCACGTGGAAATGGGACTAATGAAGCAGCGTCAAAAGCGCAAGTTACTTGGCCTTTTCTTGCATGATCCGTTCAGCGATCATAAAACACGCACAGAAACATACGGACACCTCGATGGTCCGTTTTTGACTCTGTCTGACTCTTCCCATCAGCTCGTGCGTAGGTTGAGTCTGTACTTGAGGTGAAGGGAGTATAACGCAGCTCATTTGAGGAGATTGCATTAGTTTGTCGGCGTCCGCACAGACACGATGCCATTGTGACTTTTTTGAACACCCTATTTCTGCTCACAAATATGCTAGTTTGAAAGAGGTGTAGAATAAAAATTAAGATTATTTAAATTGTGATTTAAATCTTGATTTAAGTTGTGAATAAAATATTGATTTAAATTGTTATTTATATCAAGGCGGTTTGCAATCATCATTTAAATCCACCTTTTCCCGCCAAAAATTGTTCCATACATGTCTTTACGTTTACCGTTTTTTTACATTATTTTGCTTTTTGTGTGCATTAACTTTTCATTTAATTTAAATAAACCAAAGTCATCATGCAAGCAAATACTTCCATCAAGCTAAACACAGGTTAACGTTCGTAACGCACATACATATTTTCTCATTAGCTAAGAAATGAAGCGTCTTTTCTTCTACTATCGAAGGGTTTGCATCAATAAAAAGTTTTTATTTCAAGTGTTAGATTTATTCTCATTCTCCCAGCTTGCAACAGCTTGGCGGTATATGGAAGCTTAATAAACTTTATCCCGCACCTTATGCTAAAAATGCGTTTCACGTCACAGTAGCCAAGGATGGCAGCGCTCTGAAAGCAATGATTGTAAGCGACCTAACTTGAACACTGCGGAGATAAAAAAAAATTAAAAGGTTTCTGTTGTTTTTTTGGAGGGGGGGGGGGGAGGAGGGGGCGGAAGGAGCTGCGTAATGCAATGTGGAGCAAGAAACAAAATTCTAGCTACCTAGTTAAACAGCTCCCGGAGCCCCCGACCGCTTACACTTGCAAGGCGTAAATCATGACGGTTGAAAACCAGAGGCGTGGTTAGTTTCAGTTCTAGTAAATTATCTTGTATTTATCTTAATTAGGTAAAGGTATTCGTACATGGCATAGCAAGGAACACTAATATGCAATCTTAAGAAGACACTATATACGACGCTAACGGTACTCTAATGTTTTCTGTTTAGGATTTGCACACTACAATGGACTTTGCAGGCGAAAGGCTCGTTTCGGTCAATTTGAGGACGTGCCTCATACATTCTCTGGGACATCCACTCTCGCTCACGAACTCGGACATCTGTAAGTTTTCTTGTACTCTTTTTAATACTCCCGGTTTTGTTAAGCTCTAATAAAACAGAGAAAAGAACATGTGCAGTCTAATTATGAACTCACTGTGATAATCTTTTTAAGAGCATGAAGAATTCTGGCAGACATTTTGCTAAATTTGTGTATGTCAATATTTTCATAAAAGTAGTAGGGGTGTGCGAACATTCGCCATTTTCGAATAACCAATCGAATATTTTCCTATTCGATTCGTTGATCGAATCGAATAATAATTTTCAAAAGATTCGAATATTTTTCGAATAATTTCCGAATGGTCGTTACGGTGACGCGCCGCGAGGTTCCCTTCCCAGGCGTCCCACAACGCGTTGGCACGCCTGCACTACAGAGCCCGCAAGATAGAAATACGTAAACTCTTATCCCAGACAATGACTGTCATCATCGGCAACAGCAGTTTCTCTCTATACTTGCGTTGCTGTTGCCTCCATTAGGGGCCAGTGTGTTAAGTATAACCCATAGGTATAACCCGCATGTAAACGATCTGCAGAGAGACAAGACAGGCGACGTCGACCTGCTTCGCTGTCGCTCGGTCAGGTCGCGCGATGAGGCAAGCCGCATGAAAGTTGCGTGAGCAAGCGACCAGAGCGATGAGGACGTTTTATAGAAGTCCAAACATCGAGCGGCGTGACGAGCTACAGTGAGAAATCGTCGCTCGCTGCTGACTCTCGTCGCTGTCGCTTGTCTCGTCGCTTTCGCTTGTCTCTTCGCTCGCTGAATCGCTTACATGCGGTTCAGCCTTTGAGGACCGGTTTCGCACGAGATGCTCGTGCACGCTTTCAACAGCTTGTCGTGGAGACGTTTCAGAATTGTTGCAACGGTACCGCCGCTGTCTATAAGCGAAGTATAAGTGGTTGAAGCGGGAAGTTGTTCGAAGAGAAAGCGCAGTAGAGTGTGGAAGGTTTTCGGCCGCTCCCATGCAACCAATTGAAGAAGCCACAACAGCTGCTTGTGTCTAGTCTTTCCGAACACTTTCCATGGTTGTTCCACTTGTTCAGTGTGAGAAGATGCTGCTTTTTGAGGGCGCAAGTGGAACAAGACAATACGTTTTCCCAGAATCTTCTCAGATCAGTGAAAACAAGGTTCCTGGACGTAAGCACACGGCCACATCATGCCATTGCCACCTTCCTTGATCCCCGATTCAAGGATGTCTGCTACAACGAGGAATAAAAAGAGAATGTAGAGTTCCTACTTAGTACAATGCTTCAGGATGTACCAGGCTCAAGCGAGCTGTGATTTTATGTTCAGCATCCGCGTGAACCGTGATATTATGTTTAGTATTCTAATATTGTAGTAGCGTTTGTCTTTATTTACTTATATATTGTTGAACTCTAGTCATAATCGTATAGTCGAATTTTACAATAATTTTAAGAAACATTTGGAACAACAAAAATAATATTAAAGTCTCTTTGCTCTTCTTTAGTAGCAGTCTACCTACTATTCGGAAACTATTCGAAAATTATTCGATTCGTATTCGTATTCGATTCGGTGCCACAATTATTCGATTCGTATTCGATTTGGTTTCAAAAATCACTATTCGCAGTACCCCTAAAAAGTAGTATAAGGGGAATGCTAAAACGCCCATGGGGGTCCGTTATCAAATACAAAATTCCTCGACGTGACCCACGGCTGCACCTTTCGTATGGTGTTGCGTTTCTCTTCCGATGTTCGT
>JAZHYW010038890.1:0-30486 GCA_037355805.1 Ixodes ricinus | reverse complement strand
TTTTAACCACTCTCATTCCACGCGTGATGTCACGTTTCACCTGAGCATTGTGGGTCGTTTGAAATTATTGCGCGAGGGCATGTACCTCTGACGTCATGACCCTATTGACCAATCAGCATTTTCCAGTCATGCCACCGACATCAAGTTTTCTGCGACATGAGCTCCTTAACGCTATCGCGTTAAAATCATCAACTAGCAAGGGTGATGCTCATCTGAAAATTAAATTGACCGGCATCTTGTCAAGAACAAACCTCAACAGCCAGGATATATACCAGCTTATCCTGTATAAGAAAATGTTCACTTGGGCAAGCGCTATTTTGGGCCAGATTCAATCTGAGTGCGAAGGTGCGTATGGATTAGAGTGAACAATTGCGATTACTCCTTGCTGCATGATTAGTAGCATGCATGCGGTGCTGAGTGCAAACAATGTCTGGTTAGAACAACAAGCATTTTGATTGCCGCTCGGTGTTTCTATAAAAAATAGACTGAAAGGAATTATCCTAGAACTTTTGTGACATTTTGAAAATTTTAATGCTTTTAGCTCAGTTGTGTCGTCATCATATACATATATATTGTGAAGCGTATATCGTAAACCATATTTCATGACATATATGGCCACGAGGTGCTCATTTCATAATTTTATGTGATGTAATTAATTCCCTGGTTCAAGGACACAATAACGATTTCACTTTTAATACTGCGACACAAAGTTGTACTAATCAGGGGTATTTTAGGCAACATACCACACTTTGAGACAACATTTTATAAGTATAAATAGATCAGCTTGAATTTTAGAATTTTACCTAAACACGAAGAAAGGACAAGAAAATGCAGTATAGTTCTAAATTTCAAGTTGATCTATTTACAGGTATCTATCAACAAGCTCAACTCTTTACTCTTGTACTTAAACATTTTGATTCCGGCAAAATATGTGTTACTGGTAAACAAATGGGATGTTGAGTCGTATGAACACCACGTTATGTACACCGTACGTTAATGTAGATTTTCTTCTACTCTTGCGTCGAAATTAAATAACTGAATTTCATATTTTTGGTACCGTAAAAAGGAAAGTAAATAGCACGGACGATCGAAGAAACTGTATAGTTAATCGTTTCACGGCGTAAATAGTGTATATTGCCAGAACAACGCGGAAAATATATTCTAAATTTAGCGGTTCAAACCGGTTCGAACCGGTTCGAACCGGTTTGAACCGTTATTTTTTGCTGCCCGGAACTGAACCGGAACCGAACCGAAAGCCGTGAACCCGAACCCGAACCGAACCGATAAAAATTTCGGTTCGACACTCCGCTGTAAATACTCTGAACTTTCTCGTCGCAAGATTGTCGTTTGTGGAAGTTATTGCTGACGTCAAGTGACGTTTCACAACTTTGCGAAGGAGTTATTTGAGGCCAAAATCTTCGCTTCGGAATCGAGGCGAAGATTGAACTTTGTGATATTCTGGAGCCGGGCGCGTGTATGCTGTTTTAGAGCTCATCTTCCGGAGCACGTCTCAACAACGCCACCGGGGTCACCCACAGGCGTTGTGTAAAGAGACGTCGGTAATGTCCTGAGAGGTGAGGGGGCGAGGGGAAATGACGAGAAAAAGCCGTGGAAAGGGAAAAAAAAGGTATAACTAACACAAACACACACTCAAATAAGGGTCAGGAAGGGCCGTAGAAATTGTTCGGGAGAGAGAGAGAGAAAGAGGGGGGGGGGGGTGATAGTAGTGAAAAGGGGGATATATCCTTCCCCCGAATTTTAGACGCAACTCTTATGCACCCATTTCGAGCTTGAGTGGCGTCGCCGTCGGCGTAACCGCGCGCGCTTGCATTATGGGACGTTTTTTCAGTAAATTCAGAGGGAAATTGACGTCACGTGATTTTAACACCAATGAGTGTTCCCCGCTAAATGACAAGGGAGCAGTGATAGGAGGAGGAGTGGAGGGGCATCCACTCCTCCGTAGCCCCTCCTCCTCCTCAAGAGCTGCGTTAATTCGACGTTACAGAGAACTGTAAACGTCTGTCATTTTTTTTAAAATTAGTAACTCTTTGGAAATGCTATAGTCCGGGGCTGAGGCGATATCACCACCGCACCCATACACCCCATATGCCCTTTGCGCTTCCCCCTCTTTCGACCCCACTTTAAGGGGGGGGGGGGTGAAACGCCCCCCCTCCCCGTTCCTCTCTTTCAACGACCCTTCCTAGAGGCGTTCCAACTGAGCGATGACGAGGAACAGCACAGCGTGCAATTTTCGAAAGTATGGGTCTAGAGAGTTTTGGAATTAAAACGGTGCGCGTTCCATGAACTTACGGCGAGCGGCCATGACAGACTTTCAATCGAGACGCTCGTGCCAGGGCTTGTTGTGTGCAGGCGCGTTCAGTGACTCCTTTTATAGTTCATACCTTTGACGTCAGGGTCAGGATGATCAGTTGTGAACAACAAATTTGATGGTGCGTGTTCAGTCGACGTTGAAAAGTTTGGTTGTGTACGATGAAAGCCCGAGGTCCTCGCGTTCTTTAGAACATCACCGTCAATATTGACAAACTGACATTACTCTTATTTCAGCTGATAAACGCAGAATTAATCCCAGTTTGGCTAATCTTTGAAAATCTATCATAAAAAATCAGCAGAAGCCATCCTTTGGGAATGATTATCTACGTTAATGCGAATAGCATCAAACGGTGCGGAGTTATGCGCGTTCGTCAGGTGGCCGGCACACTCTAGATACGCCAGCCCACTCTTGAGGCGATTCTAAATTTGTTGACACTTTCACAGCCCTGCGCACGATCTCCGCAGCCCAGCACGTGCGTTTGTGTCACTTAGGAAGGCGAGCAAAGCACGCGCCATACGCACAAACACTCAAAATGGTACCGACCAGACTTTCTGGCGTCTCAGCTAGTCTCAACCAACGGTACTCTAAACGGTTGTTTATATCTTTACCATAGGACGCGCTTTACAGCGCTGTCACAGCTACCGGTGCAGCGCGTGTTCCATGCACGAGGGCTCATTCCGCTCTCGTGAGGCTGAGCACGGCCGCTACATCACCCTCTCCCGAGCGCGGGAGAGGGTGAGCTAGCGGCCGTGCTCAGCCTCGACGGAGAGCTGGAATGACGCGCGCACCGGTAGCATGTGACAGCGCTGTAAAGCGCGTCCTATGGTAAAGATATAAACAACCGTTTAGAGTGCGTTGAATGACTGCCTTCATAGCTCTGGATTCCACTTCCGGCGCTCGAACGAGACGGTTGTGATAACATGAGCTCCGACGGAGCGGTGATAACGGCCGTGTCAGGCCGTGGTACGTCTGTCCCTGGAACCGCTGCGGATTATCAGATTATTCTGCCTCAACTGCCAACCGGGTACGTGATTACCAATGCTGTCTTCCTGCACTGTGATGTAAAAGGAAGGCCCTACCGGGTGCAAGACTTTCGTCAGGAACTCGAGCGGCTGGGTGTGATGAAAGACCTGGCAAGTGCCGGGCCCCACCAGATGAACCACGTCTGGATGTTGAGGATGCATTCGCTGGCTGCCAAGCAAAAACTGGTCGACGCCAAGGAACTGACCATCAAGGGAGGGCGGTGCCTCGTCATCGACCCGGCGAACACTGCCGTGAAGGTCAAGCTTCACTGGGTCCCGTACGACGTCCCGAATTGCCAGGTGAAAAAGGAGCTGGAGCGTTATGGCAAGGTCTCCGAGATCACCAGAGACCTCTTCCAGGAAAGGGGATTCGAGGCCGTTGAATCCAACACCCGTAGTGTACGCCTGACCCTCAGAGAAGGCTACACCATCGACAGCCTACCCCACGAGCTCCGCCTGGAAGGGTGTAAGGTGCTCGTTGTGGTGCCAGGACGCGCTCCCCTCTGCCTTCGGTGTCGTCGTACGGGGCATATTCGCCGGGACTGCCGTGTACCCGCTGCGCGGACTGTCACCGTTATGGCCACGAGGCAGCGGACTGCATCAAGACCTATGCCACAATGGCCCGCGACCGCAAGGCAGAGGACCAGACAGACTACATGATGGATGATGCCGAAGCGGAGGAGGCAGTCAGTGCGTCCGCGCCGGCCGTGCCTCATCCACATAAGGGAGCGGGGTCGGATGGCCCAGCGGCCGTCCGTCTGCCTGCCCCTGAAGCGCAAACGGGTGCTCCCGAGGCAGCGGTGCAAGGTGCACAAGAAACGGGCGAGAAAACTAGGGAAACACCTGACGCAAGTCCACCGAGCGACGGCAACGACGGCAGCGGAAGTCAAGGGCCCGCGGTTCCGGTGCCGAACGTCGATGTCGAGATGAGCCAGGTTGTCAAGCGAATGAGGGACTCAACGCCATCCATGAAAGATACCGAAGTAGAAGGGACCGGCACGTCGACGGAACACGAGGCTGGAGGAAAAAAGTTTCGTGTCCAGGTCAAGCCTCGCATCCCGCCTGATGACCGTCGGAGGGGCAACCCATAGTGAGTGACTTGCTGTGAAAACGTGTATTAAGCGATACTGTTTTGTTTTTATTAGCTTGTGTTGGAGGGCTTCTATTTCGAACACGTCGTATGACGCCTTACGTCTCGAGCACGCTGGATTTTCGCGAACCGATTCGGTTCGCAACATTAAACGTGCGCGGCTTAAACTCGCGAAAAAAACAGTACCAGCTGCAACGTCTACTCGCTGACGACAAAACAGACTTTCTTGCTGTGCAGGAAACGAAAATGTCCTCGCATAGCGACATAGAACAAGCGCTACGCCCCCTTTTAAGCAATTATGAGGTGTGTGTAAGCCATGCAGTAGGCTTGTCGGCGGGATGTTTTTTGTTTCTTAGAAAGTCTGTGCCGTTGCGAGACTTGAGCGTAGTCTTGGACGAACGAGGCCGATTCATATTGTGCGATTTTATCCTGTTTAATCGCGAGTGGCGTGTTATGTGTGTTTACGCACCCAACAGAGCTAATGAAAGAACAGTTTTCTTTGAATTCTTGAAATCGTACTTGCAGTGCGATAAGGTCGTCGTTCTTATGGGTGATTTCAATTGCGTCTGCAGTCCGGAAGATAGGGCATCGACGAGGGAAAACCGAGATATCAGTGCAGAAATGTTGATCGAATTGTTGCAAGAGCACTGTCTTGAAGATGTAGCGCGCGCAAGGGCAACCCGAGGCAGGCTTCATTTTACGTATTATCAGCGGGCATCCCACTCGCGATTAGATCGCATTTACGTTTCAGCGGAGGTTATCAGCAGGACAACAGATTATGTAGTGACGCCCATTTTTTTTACAGACCACTGCTTAGTGAGCGTGACGCTTGGAAAAAAAGAACCGCGAAAGAATAAGTTTCAATGGCAGCTTTGGAAAATCAACAACAGATTGCTAAAGGATGACGACTTTGTCAGAGGTGTCAGCGATATCCTGAACAAAATAATCTCACGGAAAGAAACATGTCTCCTTGAAAAATGGGAATACTTTAAGGAAGAGGTTAAGCAAATGGCGATTGAAAGGTCTTCGTATTTACAGCGTGAGGCGAGAAGAGAGGAGAAAGGACTGCAAATGTATTTAAACGAACTTCTCAAAATTGAAAACAGTAGCCCAGGTGCAGTAGAGGAAGAAATTAAGAATCTAAGGGCGAAGTTAGACTCTTTCCATCAGGAACGCTACCGCGGAGCCATTGTGCGAGCGCGTGCTGAAAAGTTTTTGTTAGGAGAGCAACCTACGCGGAGGGCTCTAGAAGAAGAACGGAAACATGCAATTAGTAAAGAAATCCCGGCTATTTACCATGAGGGAGCCACTAGCAGTGATACAGATTTTATTGAACGCGTTTTCACTGATTATTACTCGCAACTATTTGGTGGTGTAAATGTTATTTTGGACAAGGATAAGCTCCCAGCGTTACTGGAGGAGTACCGCAGCTTTCGGATGATGTAAGGGAACAGTTGGAAGAGCCAATCACACTCGAAGAGCTTGAACGTGCCTTTGACGGCTTGTCGTCTCATAAAACACCGGGGCCTGATGGTTTAAGCGGAGAATTTTTTAAGGAATTTAAAAATGTACTTTCCCCCTTCCTTTTAGAGGTTATTCGTGAAGCGTATTCTCTTAAAGCTTTGCCGCCTTCTTTTGTACAGACGCATACTGTGCTGATACCAAAGACGCCCGACGCTGTGCAGGCAAGACGTGTAACTGAGTATCGACCCATTACATTGTGTAATGTTGACTATAAAATTTTCGCGCGCGTTTTAACCAGTAGGCTGCAGCATGTTATTCGAGATTTAGTTGGGGAGCACCAAACATGTGGGATTAGGGGCCGATCAATACAGTCAAACATTCATGTAGCGCGGTCAATATTAGAGTGTGTTAGCAGTGAAGGCGGCCAAATAGCAATGATCCAAGTAGATATGCAAAAGGCATTCGATCGTGTCCACCATGATGTTATTTGGGCTGTACTAAAAAGGGCGAATGTTGGGAAAGTTTTATATGAGGGGATACGTATGGCGTACACTGGGTGCACCACTAAACTGGTCTTAAACAATACTTTAACACCTAAAATACCTGTGTTGTCCTCTGTAAGGCAGGGATGTCCCTTGTCCCCTTTATTGTTCTCGTTATATTTAGAGCCACTTTGTTCAAGTGTCATTCAAAGCAAGAACGTGAGAGGTTTTTTTATGGGTTGTGTTGAAATGAAAGTATTGTCATACGCGGATGACATCGCGCTATTTTGTGCTGACAAGAAAAGTGTCACAGAAGTTTTAAAGTTGTGCTCTTCGTTCTGTGCGGCAACGGGGGCTGCAGTTAACCTAGAGAAATGCTCTGGATTATGGCACGGTGAGTGGGCTACAACGCCAGCAAAGTTTGAAGGAATAAGATGGAGCACAATTCCGTGCAAGTATCTAGGAGCCCCCTTGCAGCACATGAAGAGCACAACACCGTATTGGGAGAGTGTCGTCGAAGACTTGAGGAAAAAACATCTTGTTGGCGTAACCGCAACTTGTCCATTTTTACTCGCGCGACTGTATGCAACGTATTTTTAACCGCAAAGGTGTGGTACGTGCTGCAAGTCATGTGGTGTATGAGGAGCTGCATCCAGAAGATGCACAGAGTCTTTGCGCTGTTTGTTTGGTTGCGGGGTAGTGAACCCATGTGCCGTGACAACCTTTTCCGCCGTGTATCCAAAGGAGGCGTCGGGCTTGGCCATCTTTTTGTTCGGAAAACTGTTTCTCGTTTTCTTTTTCTGAGGGATCAACAGAACCCGCTGTTGCAAGTTATGATACAGACCCGACTAGCAGAAGCCCTACCGTCTTTTGTTATATCTTCAGAGTTTGGCCCACCGGCAAAACTAGTTGGTTTCGTAAAAGAGGTTGTTGATTCTTTTTATTTTTTGAATGTAAGATTTTCGCGTGAGTACCTGGCGACTGTGACGCGTAAAAGACTGACGCGAGACCTTCTTGATGTTCTTTTTCCTGTGCCACTGTACCGTTTGCAGTATATCTCAAGGCCTGGACAAGATGTACTACAACGTGTTAAGAGGATGTGTGCCGCCGGCAGTCAAAACGTTTTTCTTTCGGCTGCACAGCTCCACCTTGCCAGTAAAGGTCTGGCTTCAAAGGCGTGGGGTGTACGTCCCTTGGGGCGTAAACTGCCTGCTTTGCCGACAGCCGGAGACGATCGAACACGTGTTCGTGCACTGCTGGGACGCTGTCTTTTTTTGGGATGTTTTACAGCGTACCCTGAAAAAAGATCTATGTGTTGACCATTTCACAATTAGGTTTCTCCCTATAGAGAAGGGAGAAAACGTGCCATATGACATGTTTATGGCGCTAGGGCTGTACAGTCTATGGCGATCACGCTTAGCGGTGCGACACGCTGAGGTTCAACCAAAATCGGCGCGCGTATACTTTATCGAGCTTGTAATTCAGGTAAAAAGTGTTCTCGAAAACACTGAGACCCCGCCTGAGTGGATTGGCCTGCTGGATAAGCTAATGGGCATGAGAGAGTTTTAGCGCCGCCAACGGGTCCAAGTTGGGGTCCTTTATTGTTTTAACCTTGTTTGTCGTGTTTGTTGTGCTTTGTGTGTTTTTACACAATAAAGAAAAAAAGAAAAAAATGCCTTCATAGCTCTGTGGTTAGCGCGTCTGCCTGCTGATCAAAGGGTCAACGGTTCGAATCCCAGCCGGCGCCGGTCCTTTTTTATTTATTTATCGACCCGCGGCGTAAGAGGTTAGATAGCCAGATAGATAGATAGATAGATAGATAGCATAGACGAAAAGTGCGTGAAGTATCCAAAGAATGCTATTCGCATTAAAAATCTCGCGCTGATGGGGGACAACTGCCCGGAAGCGAAATCCGTCCAAAAGTGGACAATGCTACTCGGCTGGTTGTGACCTAGCCACGTCGGGCTACTCTCTGATCAAATTCGAAAGGCCGAGATAAATAAAAGGGACGACAGGGACGTTTTTTTTAGTTAATTCTGCTTTATCGGCGTAATTAAGGACGATATCAGACTATCAACTTTGACGGTGTTGATTTTAGAATGCAATTACCCAAGCCTCCGCTGTGCTTTTAAGAGGCCATCAAGGTCGCAGCTGATAACCTTTCTCGTGACGTCACACGTATGAACCATGGTCGTCTACGCGCACTCTCTCGTGCTGCTCTTGTTCGGCGCCTAGGGAGTGCTAGGGATTTTTCGCCCCTTGAAAGTAAAACGTCACGACGATAAACGGATCTGCGGGTTTGAAAGAAAACTTCGCTGCAATCTTTCGGCTCCTCCCCCGCTATGTCATAACACAAAGAAAGTTGTGTCTGACGAGTTTAGCGACCCTGGGCTCTGCAGCGCGAGCTTTCGCTCCACGCGCGTCGAGCTGGGTGTGCGCTTTAGCCCACTCGGCCACCGATTCCCCGAACAACATATATTGTACGTAGAGTACGCGTACTAGTGCGCTTCAAACTTAACGCCGCCACGGCATTTGCCGTTACTGACAGTCCCTGCGGCGGCCGACTGAACTATCTGAAGAATGTTTGGGTTGCCGATTTCTATCCGATCCTGAGAAAGCATCCGGATTGTTTTTGTGACAAATTTAACAGTAAGTAGCCGAGACAACCTCAATGCTTGGTAACCCAGTGGCGGCGTTAAGTTTGAGGTGCACCGCACCTCGAGGTGCCTCGTTATCCGAACAGGATTTGAGAAAGGTCTCAAATAACACAGCATATCCAATATAAATTACTGACGATCGTCAGTTCACGACGATCGAACGAAATCCGGCTTGTTTTTGGGCAGGCTTTGAACAGAGCCGCTGTTTTCCACAGCACCAAAGCAAATGAACGAAAATCTCTATTCCGTCCCCACACCCCGGACCCCATCAGTTACTTTTCGCGAAGACCGGGAAGTTCTAGAGCACTGCACGGGACGGAATTTCTATGCCCGGCCCGACCCGGCCCGGTAGAGCCAGAGGCACGGCCCGGGCCCGGCCCGAGCCCGTCAAAATATTTAATTTCTATGCCCGGCCCGACCCGGCCCGGTAGAGCCAGAGGCACGGCCCGGGCCCGGCCCGAGCCCGTCAAAATATTTAATTTCTATGCCCGGCCCGACCCGGCCCGGAAGAGACACAGCCCGGGCCCGGCAGAATGTTTGGACAGAAGCTTGAGTCCGGGCCGAGCCCGACAGATTACATACATGAGCCCGAAAAAATTTGAAGGCCTTAACCTAAAAACTGTTTAAGCATAAAGCGAGCCTGTTTGATCTATATGTCTTTTAAACTTGGACCGAGTTTTTTTATTTTTTTTTATTTACACGATAATGATCCCGACCCTGACTACGTATTTTCGAGAATATGGGCGAAATATGCAGTTCATAAGTGATTTTGAGAAAACAAAGAGTGGGCGATATTTTATTTCTGCATTCCCTGAAGAGATATTGGACTTTTCGTTGTTCAATTCGTTTCACAGAGAACTTTCCTCTCTGCATGTTTTTGTGAAGAAACAATCACAACCACGCTACTGCATCTTCAAAAGACTGTATAAGCTAAAATCATCTCTTGTTAGCTTATCTTTGGTGCCATAGTAAAACTCAGACATGTACGTAACGCGTTACAAGTAACGAGTTACTTGTATCTAGTTACTATTTTCGGTAACGAGTAACGTATTTAGCTACTTTTTCAGAAAAGGAACGAGTAACGGTATTTAGTTACTTTTAAGGCCAAGTAACGAGTAACGGTATCTCGTTACTTTTGAGGAGTAACGTGTACAACACCGCTTTAACGGCCTTGTTTTTATTCTAGCCTTAGTATGTGTCTATTGCGACAAAGGCAGATGGAAAACCCGAAAAACAAATAAACAGTATGACAATACAGCAACATGTATCACTGAACACGTCAGTCGAACAGTTCGACTGACGTGTCCAGCGATAAACGTTGCTGTACTGAACTCTACAGCTGAGAATGTCCTTCACCCAGCGAGCACAATCAGGTTCGTTAATTGAACTTTCTAGAACCGGGTACGGACCGAATGTAAACCCGGAGGTTGCAAACACGGGAAGGCACATAACCCCTTACCCGCTGTCCTCAATGAAGGCGCAGTTCCCGAAGATTCACCAGCTCTTGCTGAAGCACAACACTGCCGTTCCTTCGAGCGCGTCAGTAGAACGACGCTTCAGCGTCACCGGAAATGTATTTTCAAGGAAGCGGGAAACATAACTGATGAAAACTTCGACAGGCAGCTGCTGCTTAAGGGCAACGACTACTAAAAAGAAAACAATAAACCATGAAACAAAAACAGTTGTGTATTTGGTCTTCAAAGTAACGTGAAAAGTAACTCGTTACTTTTGAGGTAACTCACGCGTTCCTTTTGAGAATCGGTAGACTGATGTAACGTATTTGAGTTACTTGTATTGTTACTAGTCGAGTAACGAGTAACGTATTTAGTTACTTTTTCAGAAAAGGAACGAGTAACGGTATTTAGTTACTTTTAAGGCCAAGTAACGAGTAACGGTATCTCGTTACTTTTGAGGAGTAACGTGTACAACACCGCTCTAACGGCCTTGTTTTATCCTAGCCTTAGTATGTGTCTATTGCGACAAAGGCAGATGGAAAACCCGAAATACAAATAAACAGTATGACAATACAGCAACATGTATCACTGAACACGTCATGTCGAACAGTTCGACTGACGTGTCCAACTATAAACGTTGCTGTACTGAACTCTACAGCTGAAATTGTCCTTCACGCAGCGAGCACAATAAGGCTCATTAATTAAACTTTCTAGAACCGGTACGGACCGAATGTAAACCCGGAGGTTGCAAACACGGGAAGGCACATAACCCCTTACCCGCTGTCCTCAGTGAATAAGGCGCAGTTCCCGAAGATTCACCAACTTTTGCTGAAGCACAACACTGCCGTTCCTCCGAGCGACGTCAGTAGAACGACGCTTCAGCGTCACCGGAAATGTATTTTCAAGGAAGAGGGAAGCATAACTGATGAAAACTTCGACAGGCAGCTGCTGCTCAAGCGCAACGACTACTAAAAAGAAAACCATAAACCATGAAACAAAAACAGTTGTGTATTTGGTCTTCAAAGTAACGTAAAAAGTAACTCGTTACTTTTGAGGTAACTCACGCGTTCCTTTTGAGAATCGGTAACGAGTAACGTATTTAGTTACTTTTTGAGCGAGTAACGAGTAACGGTATTTAGTTACTTTTTTGGGGTAACGTGTACATGTCTGAGAATCGGTAACGAGTAACGTATTTAGTTACTTTTTGAGCGAGTAACGAGTAACGGTATTTAGTTACTTTTTTCGGGTAACGTACATGTCTGAGAATCGGTAACGAGTAACGTATTTAGTTACTTTTTGAGCGAGTAATGAATAACGGTATTTAGTTACTTTTTCGGGTAACGTGTACATGTCTGGTAAAACTCCCTGCTCAAAGCGTAAAATCGAGCTGACGTTTTTTTCTGCTTTTTTTTTTCCTTTATTTAGTTTGAAAAGCAGAGGAAAAAGACACTCGCGTCTTTTTCCCTGCGACTGAAGAGCCCTCCTTTTCTTGACCACACTTTCCCACTATGCTGGTGGATCCAACCGTTTCCTTTTATCCACGTTAAAGCTTTCCAAGTGCAAGACGACTTTCTTCTTCCTTTTCTTTTTTGTTTTTAACGGCGCCGTAGTAATTTTGTTTTTTGCCTGTTTGTTTTCATTGAACCTATAAGATCAATGAGCCCTATTTTTGTTTTCAACAATTTTAAATTAGCGGCACAACGACTGCCCAGCCACGGCCCGGGTAGGCCCGGGCCAACCTGGGACTGTCCGGGCCGCCAGGGCCCGACAAAAACTTTGTTCAAGCCCGAGCCCGGCCCGGGCGCGGAAAATGTATGCTACCCGGTCCGAGCCCGGCCCGCGGGCCGGGCCGGGCTTGGGCTTTTGGACTGGCCCGGGCCCGTGCAGTGCTCTACCGGGAACATGGCCGGGAAGGCTTAGCGAAGATTATCTCAACGGAAATAATCCTCGAAGAACATCGAACGGCCCACGTCGCGGGCTGCTTGGCGTTTGCTCTCTTCGTTCGTTTCCTACGAAGGCCGAGCAGACTGCGAGCCCTGCTGTTCCCTGATTCTCTCGGTGGAAGATAACGCAAAGAAGGTAAGCATCCTGAACAGACAAATAAAGTAAAAGCTTTCAAGAAATGCCGGTGAACTCCGAATGCACAATGCAATAATTATAATGCAATTAAATGCAAGGGGGCAAGCGAGCTGGTCAAGAATGATGAAAATTATCCCTGGAGAAGGGGAACAAGAAGGACAAAGGACAAACACAAATCTCCGAACACAGCTAGGTGACTGGTGTGCGACCGAAAAAATCCGCCTGGTCCGGGTATCGAACCCGGGACCTCTCCATTACAGGTGGAGCGCTATCATTCTTGTTCCCCTTCTCCAGGGATAATTTTCATCCCTTTTTTTTAAATTATCCCTTCTCCAGGGATAATTTTCATCACAATGCAAGTGACCGGGTTTCCACAGCTCAGGTGGGTGGCAGAAATTTCTGGCTGATAGGGGTCGCTCGAGTCGAAAAATGGCGGCGGGGAAGAGACGGGGATAGATTTTCCATGTGCCTGCTCGCTGATGCTGGTCAGTGTACTTAATTTGTTTGGCTTCAAGTGCTAAACCGTCAGGGCAGGAGCGTATCACAATTGACGGAGACGGTGACGTGCGTTAGGAAAATGAGCATGTTTTTTAGAAGTTGCGGAAACATCACAGAACTTGTGAGGCTTTGTGGAGGGCGAGCGCTTTTTGGCCGCCGGTCACGAAAATCTGCTTGACACAATATTTTTGTGGGTAATGAAAATATCGTGGTGTTTGCGCTGTGCCTGACCACCGGTTCTCTAAAACGTGAGCCGCGCAGAGTGACCGTCAGGCTCCTGTAGAGCAGTGTTAAAAGTATTGATATCTCTGTGTCAGGGGCCCACAGGTCATTGCGCACCGTCACGGTTTTAGGGCGTTGCAACACGTGATCATCTTGCGCCATGGTCACTAACAGTCAGTTTTATCATAGCGTCATCTCAGGCTACCCTACGGTGAGGTATTGCGACCAGAAGTTCGCGCTGCACCTTTGAAGCATGATTTTTAGCGCGCGCGATAGCGTTGCCGTGCCTACACGGAGCCCGCGGTAACGCTGTGCAAGAACTGCATAATAACGCCATCGGCCTGTTTAGGGGTTTTATTTATTGTTCTGTCAAATTTAATATTTAAATATACAGTAGTGTACACCTGTGACCGTTATTCGCATCAACGCGACCCGCCTCGCCAAAACTGCCCGTTTAAAGCACACCTCACGATCGACCCACATACGCGCTTAAAAATGCTGCGAGCATTTCTTTATTTGTTTTTTGTAATAGGCCATATGCGAAAATGAATAGCGCCATCTGGTTTACCGTGCACGAACTTCATATGTCCGCCATGTTGGGGGTGCTCCGTAGCACTGTCCGTACTCGCCAGAGTGCCCGAGCTTGCGTCCTAGCGTCCTAGCCGCGTTGACTGCGTCACCTACGTTGCTGAAGCGGAATGTGCGAGCTCCAGAAGTATGCCCAGGTACTGCTGTGTTCCGCGATGCACGCAGAGTGGCTACAGATTCCTTTGAAAACAAGATGAGCTTCATACACGCGTAATTTTGTTATAGTGAACGGCCATCCGGCCAACGCGGTTTGTTGCAACCGTTTAGAGCTGTTCCGCGGTTTGTCGAACGCCTCTCCTGCGAGTTACTTCGCACAGCAGAATGACTGCACCCGTACAAGTACGTTCCTCGTGCACGCGCAGCCACTGCGCCAAGAACGTCAGTGCGCTCGCGCTGAAAGCAAGAATATCGAAGGTGGGAGTACATCCATAAAATCTTGTTCTGGCAGCTGCAACGTAAGGGCTGGTGCTTCGCGCTACCTCTTCAATAGGCTTTCAGCGCGTGCCCGGAACGGTATCGAGAATCGAAAGACTAGGGAGCCACCGATACCGCTCCGATGCTTGTGCCTGTTGGAGGTTGTCTTCGACTCGTAGTACAAATCCACAAACCCATCCCGGGAGTTCTAGCAGCTCGGAAAGGTCCCGAGTCCAGTCCGATGCCATCGCAAGAACTAATAACTACGAAGAGTTTACTAGAAGAGGGCGAGACCGCGCAGCAAAGAGCACGACACAAGTTGACAAGAACCCCCCAACATGGCGGCGCGTCTTTCCCGAGTATGGTGATGATGATAGCTACAAAAGAATTTCGCATATGGCCTATTAACTGAAAGCAGGTACGGGTAGTCTGTGTTACAGAAGTGCTTGGAGCAAACCTTCTTTATTACGGACTTTCAGCGCATAAAATGCGAACCCATTCCCGATGTCCATCGCTCGATACACCGTTGCGCGAGCAGTTCTATCCTATCTATCCTAGGGGCCGCACTGCACCGGCCAAATTTCTCATCTTCGGTTGTGACACCAGACGCCCCTTGTGGCTGACTAATTCCCGGCTGTATAGACATTTTTTCGTTTACTCTCGTCACCTCATAGGCATATCCGATGTGGGCTCAGCTCATGCAACGTTGGCTCATGCGCTCCTTCTCTTCTAACCCTCTCTCGTCTATCAGCGGTCCATACCTCCGACCCGCCGGACAATACCACTATGGAAATCCTCTCCATTGTGCATGCAACGCAGAGGAGAGTGCAACCAACCTCTGCTGCGTCGCGCGATGACAGCGCAGCAGAGGTTGGTTGCACTCTTTCCCCACGGGGGCGCGGTGCCGTCGGGGTCGAGATGCGCACCGATAGCAAACCGAAACTTAAAAACCCGTCGAATTTGTGCAGTTTTTCAGAAAGCGGTAAAATGCTGCGCGTAGCTTCATTCGTTGTGCAATTTTGTTGATTTAGTGTTTTTCGATGATGCCAAGCAATTTTCTAATTGAAACCATGCCCTTAAACACAATATTAAAAAAGTTAATTACGCAAAAATAATTAACAATCTAATTATCCCGGACTTTAATAATTTTCCTAAATAGGCCCCTGGCCTAGGACCAAAAAGACACAAGTCTTTTTGTTGGGACGCGTAGTTTTCGCAATATCGAATTTGTTCACCTTTCGTGAAACGCCCTGTATATATAATAAAGAGCCACTTCAAATACTTAACTCCTTTACTTAGACGTTCCGACTTTCGGGGAGTTAAGTTTTTGAAGTGGCCCCTTAGTCTATACAAACTCGGCAGCCAAGCCCTGGACCCCCTACTATCTATCCATTTACATATATATATATATATATATATATACACACTGATTTCCAAGCCTCCCCTTCGGACCTATCAAAAACACAACCTACCCTCGGATCTAT
This sequence comes from Ixodes ricinus, assembly GCA_037355805.1. Classification (NCBI taxonomy): domain Eukaryota; kingdom Metazoa; phylum Arthropoda; class Arachnida; order Ixodida; family Ixodidae; genus Ixodes; species Ixodes ricinus. The sequence continues at coordinate 14,700 of JAZHYW010038890.1, read as the reverse complement.
ACTCTGACCCAGACTTGTAAACGTTACTGAAAAATAGTAAGGAATTACATTTACAATTACTTAAGGCTAAATTGTAATTTATTACAATTACAATTACCCTCCCATAAAAGTAAGTGACCCTTACCCCCAAAAGTAATCCGTTACTTTCGTGGCGTTACTTTCAACATTATTTTCCTCAAGTAATAAACAAAGGGAAGAAGATTATTCAAGTTCTTATTGTTGCCACCTGTTCTATTTGTTGACCTCGGGTATTTTGAGCAACAGCTGACTCGAAAGTCTCTGTCAGACATTTTGCGTTATTTCTTACTGATGATGTCCACTGATACGCTGAACACACTTTGAACTGAGGCACTGGATAGGAGTGCCATATTGTGCCTCACGAATGTTTTATGCTCTGCTTGAGCTTTTCAGAGAAGCAATGGAAGTACTATTTACCTCGAAGATAGGGCAAAGCTTCGTCCTTGCAGCCGTTGCCTGATACTCGAGAGTTTTAGTAGAATTGGTAACAGTAAGGTGATAATTAAAAAAAAGATAAGGTTTTCATCAGTGTTCTTCTTCCTTTGGTTCTGAACAGGTCGAGCTTCGCTTGAGAGCGTTGGTGAATAAGAAAAAGTTTCCAGTATTTAAATATAAGTAATCGAGAAAAAAACCAGGAAACTCATAACAACAATTAATTAGAACGTTGTTTAAAACAAGGGAATGTATACGCACGTTTTGCCATGTGTACCTTTCTTGGTGCCGTTCAAAAACGCACGGAGCACGGACCGACTGCAGATCTGAGATCGCCTAGATATCGCGATAACTCACTCTGCGGGCTCTAAGCATCCTAGAAATTCATAAATCGTAACGATGCACGGCCAATTTCCCTATTTAAAAAAAAAAAATCAATCAAAGATCGAACATGCCGATGTCATCTCCGGAGATGGGAGGAGCATTGTTCCGGCAGCCAGGACGACATGTGACCAATGAACAAGAGTGGTAACTTGGGCGAGTTGGGGATACATTAAAACCAAAAAAAAGCGCAAAAATTAGACGAAGGACGAGTGAGATGAATGTACACATTTTGTTCAGATTGCAAACGTTGCAATTACAAAATGTGTATTATTCTGCAGATGATAAAAGCAAAAGGATTAGTCGAAAAATGTTCATTTTTAGCGGAGTGGGAACATGATGCTGCAATAATCGTCTCGAAAACAACGCACTATGTTGTTGTTGTTGTTGTTGTTGTTTTCGGGAGCGATGTGTTTGGTCGCCAGTTCTCGAGCGCGCGCTCGCTGAGTTGAAACGTAGTTACTGTGAACTATCATAGTCCGGGCTGTCAACCTGTGGGCAACGAGCCGCGCGCATTCGAGATATTACTCCGCGGTTCCACCGGTCGGAGGCGCGAGGATCTTTCGCTTGCTGTTGGCTGACAGTGGTCCTGGATTCGGAACATGCCCCTCCCATCGCCGGAGGTGATCTGGGTGTGTGGCAATCCTTGATTGCTTTTTTAATAAGGAAATCGGCCGTGTATCGTCATGATTAAGGGATTTCTAGGATGCTTAGAGCCAGCAGACTGAGTTATCGCCATATTTAAGCGATCTTAGGCACTCAGGGCACCTTTAAAGTGGATCCCTGGACATTCAGGGATTGCTGGAAATAAGCTGTGTAATCAGCTCGCCCGCGAGACCCTGACCGGGCTGCAGCGATTCCCTGGTCCGGCCCATCTTATACTGATCTATACTCTCTTTCATACTTAGTGTAAAACGCTGTCAAAGCTGCTGGTGCTATTACGGTGCAGCGGGGCTTGACCTCGTTGATCATTTGGACTCATTATCGCGCAAACGAAATCATAGATAAAGCCACGCGCTCGCGCTTGTATCTTTGACAGTGTTTTAAAGAAAAGGTAAAGAGGCTCTTCAGAAAAAAAAAAGTTCGAGCTAGATTCTAATGTATTTTTATCCCGTGATTCTGAATATCACGTTGTTTTCCCCGAAGATGTAACTAAACGCGAGAAAACACGAAAAACCTCCGAAGAGTCGTTACGTCAGACCCAGCGCGTGTGACGGGCAGCGGATGCTTTAAACACGCGCAGAAATTGAGCCGCCATAGCCGACCTTCTCTCGTCATACCGAGACGCCGAGCCACTGAAGCGGGCGTTGACGATCCTCCACAAAGGCCTAGGCTGGGGGGAGGGACACAGAAGCACCTAAAGCAGCAATAATTAACCTGTCCTGCTGTGGCAATGATGAAGTGAAGCGAACGGAATAAGAGGGAACAAAAACGGAAGGTCGGTTATGGCGGCGCCCATCCACAACTGCCTGAAAGCGTCCATATTCCCCCGCATTGACACCAGTCGTGACGTCTTTTCTCACCTTTCTAAAAATTGCGAGAGCGCCCGTGCTTAGCTTTGATAGACGCTGAAGATACGCGAGAGCGTGAGATTGCAAAAACTCTGAATATGGCGTCACGCTCCGGGAAGGAGGGGCTCCAGCTGTACTTTGAGGGAGATTTTCTGTAGCCTCCTTGTACCAAATGGAAAAATAATCTCGATATGGGCGATCATGGAGGCCAAAGGAAGATGATTAAAGTGTTTTTTTTTCTCAAATGCAGAACCGCTTCAGTTTCCCTTTAAGTATAAGACGAAGTGTATATATATCGCCAAACTTCCCATTCTTCAAAAATTAAAGAAAAAAAAATTTCTGAAGAGTGTGCGGAAAATTATATTTTGCTAAAGTGTTTAGGTTTCTTGAATACCTGTGTCATCACCTGAATTTTCATTGGTAATCTGTATAGGCTTTTAATCAAGCTTTCGGTGGTGAATTGCTTATAACTTATGAGTTATAACTCAGTCAAAGTAGACAAACCTCATCAGGGTACGTATCGGCTCTGTAACGGGCTCTTTCAGTTTTGTAGCGTGAGCTACACTGGCCGAGGTTCAGCAGCTTCGCGTGGCTTGCATAATGAGCCGTGCTCCATGCTGCGCAAGCGCGAGGAGCAGTGACGTCACACGGCGCACAGCTGGCGCGCCGGAGACGCCGCCGCCGCGCGCTCCGCCCCCGCCGCGCGCGCCTCGCCGGTCCGCGCATGCGCGAGGAGCAGTGACGTCACATGGCGCACAGCTGGCGCGCCGGAGCCAAAGCTAATCTAATAACGTTGGCCGAAGCCGCCGCCGCCGCGCGCTCCGCCTCCACCGCGCGCGCCTCGCCCGTCTGCACATTCCAGAGGAGTGACGTCATAGCCGCGGCAGACGCACTGGCGCCGCCGCGTGCCCAGCTGTCCGCCTCCGTTCCGCAGTAGCTGAGTCTGACGCTGCACCGGAGCCGCTTGATAGCGCCTCTCATTTGTGCGCATAAGCTCACGCTACGTATATCCTAACATAGCCGAGCTAAGCCACCGCAATTTTTTTTGTTTTCTTTTTGACTTTGCAATGGTGAGAGGGAGTTGGGCATTTTGAAAAAAATAAACTTCCTTGATCCAAATGTGCCGATCATCGGCCTCACGCTTGCAGCCTTTATTGTTGCTTTCCATGACAAGTTGAAATCTGCAGCTCGCCCAAAGCAGACGTATTACTCTTTCAACACGGACGAATATTTTGGTCTTTATAGGTTTTTTCAAGGCAACTACTGGTCCTACATTTTGAAGGGCGCCGTCGACTCAGCGGTGGGGTTATTTCCCGCGGTGGTGAGAGATAGAATGGAGAATTTTATTCCAAAATGATCATCGAAATGTAGAAAATACCCTTCGTGGTACTCCAAAGATCTAATGAATATATAAAGAAGAAGAAAAAAAACGCATTGTCACAAATTGTACAAAAGAAATGGATTGCAGATGTGGTATGCTAACTTCAGCATTTATCAGTCTCTTGTTAAAAAGTTATTTGTTCACGAGAGTCTGCGCATTTAAACGCAGTAAAAAATAGTCTTTTCCCCTCACCAGATAAGTTTTGAAAATTTGCTAGACAACATACCAGAGATAGTGCGCACGGTACCTACCTACGAAGTGAATCCGATTATCTGTCTAACCCGAAGGATATCGCTAACTTTTTGCAAGTCACTTCAGTGTTTGTCTTTCCTCGGGTGCGCCTAAAGATAGTGCGTTTCTTGATGATCCTGTCTGCTCTGATGTTTGTGCGGTAAACAAAGTCACGGTTCGCGAAATCACGGCGGCTATAAAGAAACTAAAACCGAAACTGACATCTGGTACAGATTATGTGCCCAACTATATTGTTAAAGGTTGTTCAAATCTCTTTGCACCTATCTTAGAGCATATATTTAATATTTTATTGTCTAAGGGTTGATTCCATCTATGTGGAAAGAGTCCATTTGTTGCATACATAGGCGCGCAGTTACGCCGACGCGCAGTTACGCCGACGCCGACGCCGCTCAACCCGGTGACGGGCGCCTAAGAGTTGCGCTCTAAAACGTGAAATTGTGGAGTATTCGTACTCACTTGATGACAAATGCTTTTTAATTTCATCGCTTCGTGATCTTAGAGTTCAATTTTACACTACTCTTTCGTTTGGCTGCCATATGTCACCTACATTGTTTGTTCTGCCTTTAGATTATAGGGAAGGATTAATCGATTAACTAGAAAGTTTGTGAACTATACTTGTCTCCTTCGTTTATTCTGTTCTCTTATCAGATCTAGACTATATTTTGGTTTGGAAGTGTGGTTATCGCTCACTGCACATGATGCCAACAGAGTCAGTTCAAAGATGACATAGTGCATCAGGCACGTAGCAGATTTTGTTTCGGGGGGGGGGGCGCCCATGATAAAATGCTGCATGAGGAGGGGGAGAGGTCCAGCAAATGGAAGATTCGGGGGTGGCCCCATGGCCCCCCCCCCGGCTACGTGCCTGGTGCATAATCTATGCCAAATACCTTGGCCGTAGGCATTTTTACATCTGTTTATTTATTTTCTTTATTCATTCTTGAGTTGAGGATGCCCACCAACAGATAAGCGCCTTACCAGCGGTACACCATAATACATTCACAATGAAACAAGTAATGCGAACACTGCAATAACACAAGTACAAAGACAACATTGAAATGCAGATGCCCTATGTCATTTTCCCTACCACTACGTTTTTAAAATCGCTAAAATTCATAAAGACATCTTTTGCAGGTGACTCAAAATTGTTATACAAGGCCATCATTCTTGTGAGAGGCGAGAGGTTAGAATGTCTGAGAATAGCAAAAAGTTCAGTATATCTCAAGGAGCGAGATGGTATACGAATGCTTATATCGGTTAGCAAACCTGGGCAAGCTACTCCGTCGTTCAATAATTTATGCAAAAATAACAAATCTCGAATATCTCTCCTCTCAGCAAGGGTGGTCATTTGCAATTTACAAAGTAGCCAGTTATAATCATAGTAAAATTTTTTACCGAGGTGGCGGTCGTAAATTAAACGGATAACGCGTCTCTCAACTCCTTCAATGCGCTCTAGTCTAGACAAAGTCAATGAATTCCACGCGGTTGATGCAAATTCCAATCTCGAGCGGACATAACAGTTATACAGTACTATTGCAGTGCGCGGGTTTTTCAAAGTCCCGTGTAATTCTGGACACCATGCCAAGCATCCTCAACGATGAAGCAACTACAGCATTGGCATATGTGCTTCCATTCGAAGAGTGGAATCCCATAACACACCGAGATCACGAATTTCAGATTTCCTTTCTATTTCACACTGGTTCAGCATATAAGAATACGTATGCACTATATTTTTCGGCTATGAACTCCTGCTTGATAAATTAGGTTTACAGTGTCTATCACTCGGAAGATTGACTCTTTGCGCAGTATAGTTGACTGGGTATTGACTCAACACTTTTATGCACAGTGATTTTGAACGTACCGGCTTGCTAAAATAGGAGAGCTCTCGCTTTTTATCCCCATAATCAACATATCAAACATCAACAACAAGAATCAACAAAAATAACAATCAACATATAATCAACAACAAGAATGCAGAATATGTGTAAACAATCTTGGGCATGAAAATTTTGATATTTTTGATAACTACGTAAATCTCAATAGGCAATTAGATGAGATTATTTTCCGTCGTTAGCAATGCACTGTCGTATTTTGTTGCATGCTAGTTTTATTGTTATTTGCATTTTTAAAATAAGTATTGCAGAGCCCGTTCTACAACTGTACTACGACTGTTTCACTGTGCCACATTGCAGACCATGGTTGGTTGTGTATTTGCACAAATAAAGGCTTGATGATGATGATAATGATAATTAAGCCAAGTTACGAATTACTCCAGAAATTGTAACGAAGTTACAGTTACAAAATTTTAGTATAACCTGTAAACTAAAGCTGCCGAAGCCCACCCGTTGTATTAGCTATGATACTTTCCTTAGTGATTGACACGTTTTCATTGCTCGCGTGCAGTAAAGAAAGGTCTGGATATGCGATTTCCGCTTTTACTAATTTATTTCAATTTGACATTCATTCATTCATTTATTTTATCTGCTAAGCCGAAGCCTTGGTAATGATGCACAGAAGGTGAATCAGGCAGTGGTACACGCAACAAAAATGGGTAAAAAATGTGAAACTTTGCTACACGAAGGTTATTATACAAGTGTTGAATGCGAGACATGGCGGATAGTTTGGATGATTTGAGGCACATCAAACGTCGGAGAGGTTCGCAAAGCTTGCCTCGGAACATAAATGTTGATAGATGAAATCAGATCAGGCGAATCAATTATCTCATGCAGACATTTATACAAAAACATAAAATCTCGGTCACGGCGTCTAGAAGTCAAAGTAGTGTAACTGCATTTGTTTACTAGTATCTGTAGTCACAGTAAAATGTATAACCACCGTATAAAATACTAATGAAACGGTTTGAACATTTTCTGTTCTCTGTTGGCTCGTACGCCCAATAGTATTCCAGACAACAGAGAAAAATTCCAGCTTGATTCGTATTAGCGGAGTAGTAATTCAATTACGGTAATTGAATTACTGTAATTTAATTACTCTTCTTGGTAATTTGTAATTGTAAATAATTACTTTTGGCTAAAAGGAATTGTAATTGTAATTTAATTACTTTCTAGCGTCAGTAATTGCACACTTTCAGGCACAATTACAATTACATTTGCAAAACTTTGCGGCGCCGACAGAAGCTCTCTGAAAGCCTCAGCGCTCGCACAAGCGTCCTAGCTCTCGGTGAAACACTCACACGCAGACGCAAACTCATACACAAAGACAACATAAATAGCTGTCGCATTGCTTGTTGTCTTGTTGCTTACAGCGCGGGCTGAGAGACAATCTCTTCGAAGCCTCTCCCTGAAACAAAAGATGGCGGACTCGCGTTTTAAAACGTTCCCGCTTTCAGCAAACGTGTCTACGTCACAGTCAAGTAGCTCTGTCAAGCCGGCGAAGTACTGGTAGTAGTGACACGTTAGGGGTTGGCGTTCAGAAAAAGATTACAGAAACCACTAAGGGAAACGCATTTCATTCATAATCTGCAACAGGAGAGAGCTGACATTTAAGAGGAAAGGAGGACAGACACCACAGAACACATTTTCAATTCAAGGCGTATGCTGTCCCGCGCAATGGGCTGCAAGAAGGCATTGCTGATGTGAGGAGAGGATTGCGGTAGAGGGGCTGAGTAAAATATGACGCTTCCTGATGATTTCATATTTTCGTCTCCTCTTCAAGTAGTATGAGCGCATGTTTGTCTGTTTTTTGGCATGGGTTGTGTGACGTCAGAATAAGCTCTGGTTGGAAATTTAACAAGAGGGCCGGATAGACTCAAGGGTGTTTACTTTGAGGTCTACTCATCCTCTAACTGTAGATCCAATTGTATCGGCGTCTGGCCAGCCTACCAAAACTCCCTGGAAAAGAAGCAGATGAACTAGTTTAATTGGAAACAGCCCCATCAGCCACGAGCAGTTCCACCACCCATGCTGTATTCACATTGATGAACTGCGTTCGCAGCAATGGAACGCGGCTGGTTTCCGAGATCCAGGCACAATTTCAGCTCGTTTGTTGATGAAAAATGAGTAACCTCCGCTCGTGCTGCGATTCGACACCGTGAATGCGCCTTTGCCATCCATAGGCGGCACGGAGACAGCTGATTCATCCGCAGTCGGGGGTGGACCTTTCGTCTCCGAGAGTAGGAAGGCGCGTAACGTTGCGGTCACGCCATAGCGCTCTCCGCGCGGCGCTGAGGGAGAGGGTCTGCTGCCGGTAAACAAATTCTGGTCTGCCGGAGACAAAAGAGGATGGCTGTCTCAATAAGTCTAGATACAATTGTTTGCGGTAGCTCGCCTCGCCCTGCGTTACTGTTGTCGGCCCTGCATTTTAAAAGTAACATCGACCTTTACCTTAAAGTACTATAATTTTTACTTCGAAATAAGGGCACATGCAAGAGGGGATCGTTTTTTAATGTATTTATTTTGAATGCTTATTAACTGTCCCATGGAGCGAGCCGGTATTATCAGCTTTCAAAGCCAGCGCCAAACGCATTCAACTCCCTGTCCCACGGTTGAGTCCATAGGCAGGCAGAGATTTGATGACAGGCTCCCATTGGCTGGCGCGCGATGGCGCTGACCTACTGCGCTGGGCAGGCCTGCACGCTGGTAAAGAACACTTGCGCCATTGACGTGACGGTCGATAGTGGAAGCCTGGCGACACTGGCGACCATCGGCGGGCGCAACGTCATAGCAGACAACCGTCTGCCCACGCACCGGCAACGTGGCAGACGAACCTATGGGAGTGGAATAACGCAGGCAGAATAAGCGAGGAGTATAGCAACCCATCGCCGTTGTCAAGTTCCGGAATACACGGCGGGCCTAACAAGCAGCGGCAACCAGTACAGGGAGACAGACCAAAGCCCATGATCTACTGTAATCCTGACCTGCCTACAGAATGCCCCTTTATAGAAAACGCGGGTCGCCAATGAAGCGCCTGCTTTGCAATTGCGAGCAGCCAGAGTATTTTCAGACCTAAACGCGGTTCGAGCCCGTCTAGAGCACAGCCGGTCTGCACAGTGCGTGGCCGGTGATACCTGTACTTTCGGGAATGTCAATGTAGCATGGTGCCCGCGGGCTGTACCGCAGCATAGAACGTACAGGGTGAACCGCTCTCATGTTTGTTTGATCTAGCGCCACTAAACAAGCTACGCTTCAGTGTAACGGCACTTCTACCTATCTTCTCTGGTCAGGACTCATGGTTATCAGCGATCTGAGTACTTCTTATTTGAAATCACAGGAACTACCTTTCGTCCTCCAGAATGTTTCAACAGTCTACAGAGCAAAGCAATATTACATGAGCTACCTAACAACAAAGATTTAATTCTGAGGAAGTCGCACTTTTCTGTCATGACGACTGGCAAGCCTCTGTGTGCTCTGTAGAAGCACCGAGATGGCGCGCCCACAACAATACTGGGGAATTGTTTAATTCTGGCCTAGCCAATTTAGTGGCTCTACTTGGTTCGAAAGATGCGCGTTTCTTGTGTGGTAAAGGAAAGCGGGGCATCCCCGACCTGCTCGACAGTTCGTCGCCAAAAATCAGCGCGTCTTGATTCCCACAAAGAGCCACTGTGCTGGCAGCCGGCTCCTCTATAGTGACGAATCTGTCAAGCGACCACCGACTGACGACTCAATCCCGCGAGGCCCGCGAGAGAGCAGGCCAGGGCCAGAGAAGGCCGCAGCGCCTTGCGCACCTTTGATTGATATGCGGATGCCCTAGGAATGAAAAACAGTTCTTCGCAGCGCCCCGAAATCATAGCGCGACGGAAGCTGCGGCTGTACATGTACGAATGGGCTGGTGCGCGCTGGCGGCATTCTTCTGTGGGGCAGGTCAGGATTACAGGCTCCTCATGCCAGAGCCTTCGAAAGCTAGAGCAGCAAGGGATCGTGGTCTGTGTGAGTCTCAGGCGGTTAAGATGAGCCTCTCGACAACCCTGAGGGCGGTTATATCGCCGTGAGAAGGCATGCTTTCATTACACTTATAAGTGCTGTTAGGTGGTCTCGGGCTTTATTTTAAGCTGAATATCAGTCCATGCCGTAGTCATGTATAGCCATTTTTCTCGACAAATTCAGAAGGGGAAACTGAATTGGTGCAAAAGTCCTGTGATGTCAATTTTGCGAAATTCAGGGGGAAACATGAATTTGCTAGAAAATTTGTTGCAGCAGTAAAACGAAGATAAGAAATGACAAAATAGATTCTGTAGAAGAGGAAACAAGGGGGACAAAAACAAACACAAATCTCCGAACACATTGTGTGGTGAGTGGTGATGACCGAAAAAATCCGCTCTGTCCTGGCAGGAATCTGGACCCTTTATTTCCATTGGAGCTGCCTTTACCACCAGCTAAACTGGTTGGACGCCAGTTGAGCAAACGTTTTATCAGCTGCCAATTCAGTCTAACACCGACAAGGTTGAACGGCTTACATCGTATCAGTTGAATCTTATCGGCTTTGAATCTTATTATTTTTCGAATGCAGTTCATTTTTGTTACCGAGCAGCTACTAAAACCCGTTTGCTCTACTTGTTCGACTCGTTAGCTCAGTTGGCAGGAGCACTCCGCTGGAAATAAAGAGGTCCCGGATCGATACCAGGTCCAGTGACGCAGTAGGTCGAGCAGCGTCTTGGGAGATTTGTGTTTTTCCCTTTATCCCCTTGTTGCTCCTTCTCAAGCGAATTATTTTCGTCAACCTGAATTTGTCTGTATGTCGCACGCTGACGCCAGGTCATCTGACATTAATTCTCTCCGCCATATTTAGGTGGGAAATTGAATTGGTGCATAGGTCACGTGGCGTGAGTTCCCTCGCATAAATTTGGCGGAAAATGTAGCGGACGGACATGAAGGACAAACGGAAAAGTTTGGGATTGAGGGTGTGGCGTTAAAAAGCAATTCACGTTAAAAAATCAGTGATTTTCGCGATCGCGAAACTTTGTGTTCCAGCGACGCGACTGTAGCACTCCTGATGAATTCGCTACAATGAGTGGCGTTGTCGTCTCTGCGCCTCCTCCTGAGCGCGATTCGACAATTTCATCACGCCATGGTTGACTCTTCCGCTCTCAATTCCACTCCCGGGCCTGTATCCAGTACTAACATCTATACGACGAGACTACACTCCACGGGCCCGAGCCGAAAGTCCCTTTCAAGCAGGTACCGCCGCTAACAGACCGATCTCACCAACCAGTTTGGCTAGGCGCCACCGCTGCCGCACAACCAGATCTTTCGTCATTCTGCACTTGCGACAACCTCGTTGGGCCTTCATGCGACTGCCGCGCATCGAAAGGCACGATCCGATGCTCGAGCCGCTGTCCGCCGCCCTGGCATCCGTGAACTGCGTAGGTATGGCGGCTTCAACGCATGCGGCAGAGTACGAACTGCCATGACGGACATGCGGCGCGCTCAAGCTCGTTTGCCTCGAATGGTCTGCGCATGAGCCGGAAGCAGTTCAGGATGCCTGGCAACAAGCACCTGTCAATGTGAGGACGGTGGGACTAAAACCTTTTGATGTGTATGCGTTTGTCGCCTGGTAAGCAGCGTCACATGCGCGCCGTTGCACGAGGCCCGTTGTCCTAGTGGCCCTTGGAAGACAAATGACGGCGCAGCACGCAGAAATGAGCGAGTCCTTGGAAGCCGAATGGCGGGGAGCACCCTTGCCCATAACACGTGTGTCTATGCGCGTTGCCACTACAATGGTTGGCGGTACGTGTAAGGGTGAATTTTATCGGAGGGACTTTAGGTGGGATCAGCCTCCTTCAAACGCCTGGGGCTTCCAGCAAAGCGCTTATTGAGTTTTTTCCTTTCGGACATACGGGCGTCCAGCACGCGCTCGTGAGACTTGGACGCGTTCTCCGGCTGGACGTGCATGCTCGGAGGCTCCGGGAGTTTTCGCGGAGGACGACATCCGGGATACACCGATTTCACCAGCCATTCTCGTTCGTCCTCCACCCGCTGCCCGGCATGCATCGTACTTATAGCCTCCTATATACTGACAAACCCTGGCAGACCGCCACGAGACCCGGCCATGAAATGGAAAAGGTAGAGCGAGCAGACGACAGATTAGAGAAGATACGCGTGACCGTAGGCCCTGTTGTGGGGAGACGCCAAACACACACTTCTCGGAGCGAACGGGTGTAGTTTCGGGTCCTCGCCAACTGCGAAAGCTGTGCGCTGACGTCCAGGATTCCTCGACATCGCGCGCAACGTAGAGGCTACAGTGCGCTGCGTTTGTGGAGAGGTGGACGACGGCAGCTGGTATGCACTTCATACTCTACAGCAAGCGCTATTTCCACCTCATGCCTACCGAAGACAACCTAGATTTAATAAAGTCGTTGGGTTTTAGAGACAGCGAAGGAAAAGTGGATTACAAGACAGTAGAGATTACCAAGCAAAGATTAAAGTGAATGGTGGCAGAAGCACGAGAAAATCCGGGTATTTTCTTATTAACTGATGGCATGGGTTTTGTAGCCTCACTTTCTTTTTAGTGCGAGGTGTATAGTCGTTTCACATTCAAATCTTCTAAGCTTAAATGGTAAGACAAATTGGCTCGGTGGCGTAAGCTACCGCCCGATCCAAAGAGGCTCAGCTGCATTCGTCCATCCATCCATCCCTAGAAATGGCTCCTTTTTGATGGTCCAGTGCTACCAGATCCTCGTGCTCCCAAATCTGCGACTCGGGCACTCTATGGCTCCGTGGGTCGAGCTGCAGGGCTTTTGTGAGTATAGAGGAGGCTGATCATGGTAACTGTAGTTTTTACGCGCGTGACGACCCCTGCGGGTCTGCTCGAGCAGAGCGCCAGACGACACAAGCTGTCACGGTGACAGACTCTGCCTCCTGCGAACTAGAGCTGAAGCGTCACGCATGGTGGAACGCTTAGGCTCTGATATGCTCTGACGTAACGCGTGCGCGCGTGCAGGCGCGTCTGGCGACGTCAAGTCGGCCTTGACGCTCTATACTCCGGCGTCGTGGCGACGCAAAATGGGCATACCGTATTCCGCGCCGGCCGCGCCAGCGCGCCGGACAAATTCGCATCCGCTGGCTCCAGCAGCCCTCGCGCGAGAGCGCGACGAATACGAGCAATAGCAGACGACAGAGCCCCACTCGTGTGGCGTCAGGTTCGAAGAATCGGACTCGGTCGTCGAAGCTGATCAGGAAATTCGTCCTCCTTACGTGTCTACGACGAGGAGAGCTCAGTACCGTAGACCGTGCGCTTGTCAAGGATGCCATGGCGTATTCGCCTACGCTTGCGGCGAGGCGGTGCACCAATGCAAGCGCGAGTTTTTCGTCGTGCGAAACCTGCGATCACGCCATCGCTCGAACTGGAGGTCCAGAAGCGCGGTACTTCGTCTGCTATTCGAAACGAGGAACCAGTGGCGCCTCGCAGAAATGTGCCGCCGTAGTCAGATTCTGCGCATGCGCCGCTGGCGGCCCTGCGACGCGCACCGCGAACGCGCAAACGCCGGGTATAAAGAGGGGCAATTTTCGACGCGCGGCGTGACTGACGTGACGTAGCCGACTTCTGCAAGCGTTACAAGCGCAGCTTGCCTTTACGTCAGGTATAACAGAGCCTTTAGTGAACGCACAGTACGCGCAACAAAGCTGCTATTGAAGCCAGCGAGCTCGCGCTGGATGCGGAGCTTCTAGTCTCAGCTCAGTGGTGAACGGTGTATAACAGCTGTCGCCAAGCAAAGTGTTCACTCTCACCTGGCAGGTGCGATTCCACTCCCCTCCTGTAGCCTGCACATCGCATGGTGTCTCTGTAGACTTCCCGCTAACCTCCTTGTAGTCTCTCTTGCACGTAGAGAGGCGAGAACGGGAATGATCCACTTTCAGCAGAGTAAGCAGCGTTTACGGGTACCGTTCACGTCGCAGGGAAGAACAAGGAAGCCGAAGTCGGACGTACGGCAATAACAAAAACTTCGAGGGCAATTTTGCAAAATGCGTTGCTGCTATGCGTGATGGCGTAATATTTTTGAAAAAGCTTCGTGGATTTTGCCGGAAACAATCTATCAGTCATGGCGTGGCGTTGAGCTCACCTCTTCCGTATAGAGCCCGAAGCTTTGTAAGGAGGAGTTAATATTGTGACCTTTTTAACAAACTGGTAACCAACCCTCGATACAAAGCAGTGAGACCTGATACTCACGTCTTACTAAAACCGTTCGAATACAGCCAAACCTACAGGGGGAGAGAAATGTATCCCGGCCTGTTCAAGAGCAGGGAAAGAAGGAGCGGGGGAATCTCAGCCCTTACTCTCCCGTTCCATCGCTTTCCCTTCTCTTGAGCGAGGTTGTCCTGCGCCTCTCTCTCCTGTAGCTTTGGCTGTACTCCACGGTTTGGTGAGACATGAGTATAGTCAACGGCGTGCCGTACTGCATGGGGGATTCCCATTGACAGTCATTTGTGAACTTCACTTACAATGCTGACTACAACCACAAATTCATTCAAACATCATTAAGCAACGTGGCACAAGATGGCGTGTTTTGTACGCTGGCATAGAAAATACGCGAATATATCGAATGTTAAACCGTTAGGTGTTGAGACTTACGGCTTATTTGAACGTAATAATTGATTCATGAAAAAAAAAAGATCAACAAAGTAATTTTGTGTAACGCCCAGAGACAAACACATCAGTGCCTTTGAAATATTGAAATCTTCATTCTTGTTAATTTAGTTAATAGAGTGAGTAGTATACCGAGTATTTTAGTGATGGTCTAGTTATATTTTCACATTCCTTTATCTAGTTTCAGAA